>VZSZ01001255.1:337018-348451 GCA_013398815.1 Ibidorhyncha struthersii | reverse complement strand
AACCACACGGAAAGACAACAACTAGTTCGGGGGCGGGGTGGGGGGGGAAGGCATTAGAGTACACAAGAACTGAAGACAAAGTAACGCCAGATATCTTTTGCTACGTAGGGCTCTCCACAGAGATGTAAAGGGAAAAATTTTGCCTGTAATTAGATGAACTACTTCCCTTCACATCCATAGAACATCAGGTCCCAAGTTTCTATCTTAGTTTTATTCCTCTGTATCCATGTGCTATGCAGCAACAGTCGCATGAAAGTTCGGCCAACTTGCAAGTTCAGTAACCTGCAGCCTCCCCCTGCACGCAGCAGTGCTGCAGGGAGCAGGCTACGGCCACCAACCGGCTAGAAAGTGACACATTATAGGCCGATGGGAACAGCTGGGTTTTGGCCCTTTTGAAAGGGACTTTTCACCTGGTATCACAGCAGGAGATGTCACAGTCTATTACACAGATCTCGGATACAACAAACAGTGTATTCATTTCTAGTCTAAAGAAATTGCCATGTTCATTTGGACATGCCTATTAAGCCTTAAGAAAAAATAAATTTGAGCAACTGCCAATTTTAAAGCCTCGTGTTTGATAATAATTTTTTTTCCCCCAAGTAACGTAATGGGCCTAATCCATATTGTGGGCAAGTATCCTGTAAAATTTAATTAAAGGCCCAAAGCTAGTAAACAAAGTGATATTATGACACTAGAAATATAACAGAGATTTGCGAGGTTCCACCGTAACTCAAGTCACAGGAGGTTGGTGAATCCCATACCCATTTGCAGTAAGTACCTACTGTACTTTTTTGTACGTGTTACTCAGTGGGGCTTAGGCCCCTAAATGAATCCTGGAGGAGGAGATGAAATCATACTCTTGGTGTACTCTAGCCTGCGCTAAACAAAAAAATATTTCCATTTCCATCCTTTGGGATTTCATACGCCCTGAAGTTTGATGGTTAAGGGTACCATACACAGTACTAAGCCAGATCATAAAAAAGTTCAGGCTGTTCTCCAGGGAAATGTTATGCTGTGATCTCACTGTTTTCCCAGATAAATTTCATTGCATTGTTTCTTTTGCAGCAGTTTTAGACCCATGTGAATGCCATAGCCAATACCAGATGTGCCTCCATGCACTTGCAGGAGAGCTCTGAACAAAGAAAATCCAGGAGAGCTGGAGTTCTGCTTAATGAGAACAGCCCTGGGACAAAGCTTTAATAGTTTAACTAAAATTACATTCAAAACTTAATTAGCAGAAGCTCTGAACTCACAAGCCGTGGTCCATGAGCTCTAATACACTAATTAGCTAAGACACCCTTTAAAGCCAAGTATAGCTAAACCTTCTTGAAGAGCTGTCACGTGAGTCCTCAGATCTGAGGCAACATTTGTGTTGCACATGGGAAGTTCAGCATTATTTCACTATAATGCTGTTGCATATACAATTATTGCAGGTCCCAATTATTTTGGCTAACAAACAAACTATAGAATGTTCACAGCATATAGTTCTATACACAAGGAAGGATCAAAGCAGACTTTAAACATGGAGTTCTGTACAGTAATGTAAGCCAAAAGCCTTGGAGAGCTGCACAATAATTTTCAAAACTTCAGAAAAATTGCATAGCTTAAGGAAGGATAAAAGTCACGAGTTACATATTCTTTTTTTTTTTTTTTAATTTTCCTGGGTCAATCAAAGCATCCAGAGATTTATTTAGATAACTTTCCAACAGTTCTGTTTCAATTTCAATTTTCTCTACTTGTTTATTTGCTATAACTGAAATGTCTGAATAAAAAATTGTTCAAACATTAGAAATAAAGATTCATTTCAAGCCTGTAAAAATCAGATGTTTCAGCAATTTTGAATAAAATGTGACATTCTTGGAAATTAAGCTTTATCACACAGTGTGTCTATTTTGACCAATCACATTCTCTGGGACATAAAATTTACAGTAGGATTCCAAATCAGCTTTGCGTTGTCCCACTCTCTATCTCTACTGCTATCATTTAAGCAAGATTACTGGTTTCAGTAGGAAATTTGTTTCAGTCCAGATGTCAGGGTATGAAGCAGTACTGCAGGTACTGCAGAACCTCACAAGAAATACATACAGATTTTTTTACTGTAATTTTTTCCCTTCCACAAAAACCCTGGGCAACGTTCAAAATACATGTACTTCAGCTGTTACCATAAAGGGTTTTTTATTATTATTTTGCATTTGAATTTCCACAGCATGCCAGCATTCTATCCTTGGAGGTTTTTTCAACATGGATGTATCTGACATATAGCACTTAGTGAATTGATGAAATCGGTTTAGTGCATTATACAGTGGAGAATGGGAAAGAGAAAATTTAAATCAGGGACATCAGGACAATTTGTATTATTAAGGAGACTATCCCTATGGTCTTAAAGAAGGTGAACAAAAGGAAATTTTACCCTTCCATGACAGATTTCCAGCAAGTAAAATCCATGGTACTTTATTTATTTACCTTTGAAGAACAAACACAGACATTACCAGGATTTGGATCTGTCATGCCACGGCATTTCAGTGGTTGAAACCTGATGCTTCTATGTACCAGCCATTAGTTTTCCTTCTCTGAGGCCCTGTTTTTGCTGCTAAAAAGGTGTGTTTCTGTATTTCAGGATAACTAATTTAGGCTGAAATTAAGAAATAGAATCCTACCCAAAGGTTAGGCAACAGAACACCTTTTCAATACGAAAAATGGGGCAATCTCCTCTTCCCCTGCCCCCTCAAACAAACAATCAAAACCCCTGGAGTGTTGTTGGGATATTTTATTTTAGTGGATCTTGGTGAGTTTATAAATGTGCTTATGTGGCATGACTCTCTGTAACCACAGCATATAACCTTGACAACCCAGAGGATTATTCCAGCCCTTTGCCTCCTTTTTTCTAACGCATGAGACATCCTAGGTAGAGATAGGAGGTTTTGAAACACATGGCAAACTAGACAGTCACCCCCTGGCTGCTGCTGACCTTGCCTAGCCAACCCTCTGGTAAAGCTGAAGCGCCTTGTCTTCCCTGTGCTCATACCTCGAGCTAGCTCATACAACTTAGTACCCTGAATTTTAAAAATGTGCCGTTGAGTCTGATTCAACACACGCAGCAACAGCACAGCCCACCCCTGCAAAGTGGACATTGGGCATCCATTCTGCTTTCACCAAACACGGCAAAGAGTACCAGGCAAACATCAAATATTACACTTTGCAATAATCCTGTCACATGACGACTACTGTTTTACACATGGAACTGTACAAGACTCACACTGACACAAATCCATAGCTTATAGCTATTAGGATGGTTACCATCCACAAGAAGTGTCCTTCTTTCCAGTTTTATATAGTACACGAGATCCACAAAACATCAAGGGAAATCTTAACCAGGAGTGCAGAAAAACTTACTCCCAACAGGTTGAAGCTAATAACAAACAAAAAAAGAAGTACATCAAAGTGTAGTATTTAGTTCTGCTTGTATGTGTAAAGCCCTAAGTCTTCCCTTGAGGATACAGAGTTGTGATGTTTGCTCCTGCACTGTGCTGCTTCCATTAAACCCATAGAAAAAGTTCAGGCCTCATGATAACTTTGCAACTGCTGATCCAGTAAGCCGCTTAAAAGACTCTTGATCTCTCAAAGCAAATTTTTTGCTTCCAGTTTCAAGTTACATTCCCTATTTCAAATGACTGAAAAAAAGGAAGAATCAAGGGAAAAGAAAAATGAAAAAATGAAGAAAAATTAAAATGAGGCATGCAGGCTCTACACAGAAATAAACCAACAAGAATTCAACAGCACACTGTTCAGACTTCAGTCCATCCTGTTTAAGGTAACGTGTGGGCAGCAAAATTAGGTTAATCTTCCCCCTTTCTCCTGTAAGTAAATGTAGAAAGGAGACTAGTTGGATCTGCAACACAAAAATGAGTTTCAGTTGCATCCACAGGACTGACTGCTGCTCTGCAGTCCTAAGGAGATGCTTCATATCACTGTGGCAGGATGTGATCAAAGAAAACCCATGAGGTTCATCGCCCTGGCTCCCTTCTAAATCTTCTTTAGCACCGAAGGAGAGATAATGCAATCTAAAGTTGGTTTAGGTTTTCCCTCAACTCTCTAGGAAGACTGTCCAAACCAAGAGGGTACTCTACACAGGAGCTGGTGAGCTGTCAGGAGGCAAAGCTGGGGCAGCATCCTAGCACCTCTAGGGCTACAAATATATTCTGGCTTCGTTCTGTTTTAGAAAATAATTCACATAAACTAAGAAGTTCACCAGAAATGTATCTAGGATTTTTTCCTCTTTTCATGTTAAGTTTCCAATGAATTTCCCACAGATAGAGAAAATCTGATTTGTACCTTGAATCTGCAGTTTGTTTGTTTGTAGAACTGTTTGTTCTGTAGACTATGTCATGAACAACACACTCTCCAAGCTAAATGCAAAGTAAACTTATTAGTGGCTTTTATTTCTCGTAAGCATCTGGTACAAAAATTAAAAAATAAAAAACTCATTAAGGCACTAGAAATGAATATCTAAACAAGTCTAACTGTCCTCAGCTGGCTATGCTGTATTTCTACCTGTGAAGCAGGACAGCTTGGCTTATAAAGTACACGTGTCCTGTCAAATTCAAATATTTCTTTCTATCCCAGGTGAGCAATGAACGAACTGCTGTATAACAATGATGCCCTCAAAGGCCCTCTAGTAATTTTATTTATGTAATTTGCATTTCACTTTAGTGCTTTCCAATGAGACAGAGTTGAAACAGGTCCAGTTGTTATTGCCAACTATCTCATTCCTGCATATTATGTGACTAACAGCACTGCTTCCTAATAATCAAATTTTCTTTGTCATTAATGTAGTTAGACTTTGCAAAAATAGCACAAGTTTTATGAACAGTTGTATGACCAACCTCTCCTATGAAAAAAGGCTGAGAGAGTTGGGGTTGTTCAGCCTGGAGAAAAGAAGGCTTTGGGGAGACCTTATAGTCCCTTCCAGTACCTAAAGGGAGTCTACAGGAGAGCTGGGGAGGTACTCTTTATCAGGGAGTGTAGCAATAAGACGAGGGATAATGTTTTTAAACTGAAAGAGAGGAGATTTAGATTAGCTATTAGGAAGAAATTCTTTATTGTGACAGTAGTGAGGGAAGCTGTGGATGCCCCATCCCTGGAAGTGTTCAAGGCCAGGTTGGATGGAGCTTTGAGCAACCTGGTCTAGTGGGAGGTGTCCCTGCCCATGGCAGCAGGTTGGAACTAGACGATCTTTAAGGTCCCTTCCAACCCAAACCATTCTATGATTCTATGAACAGGGATGAGATATAAAAGCCCCAAGCATGTTGAAACAAATCTCTCCTTTTCACACATTCACTCCAAAAATAAGGCACTGTGTTTGTGTAAACATGAAAAGAATTTGGCTCTTTTTCACTTTCTTTAGGCCATAGTAGAACAGGACGTTGCAACATTTTGATGCTAGTGCCATGTTGAAATGATGAGCGTCTGGGGGAAAAAAGAGACTATAAATAAAATATATAGATGATTGAAGTCAATGGAAACTGCACATATGCATCCAAGGACATTACTTGGCCCATAAAATGGAAAACCAGCATCAGCTACAACCACAACAGAAATGGATATAATTTGTCAGGTCCAAATGTAAGAATGCAAATGGAAATGAGAGAGCCAGAACACTAAAACCTCAAAGAGGATCTGCAAAATACATCAAAACCTTTACAGAAATTACAGAGAAACATCCTTGAAGATAAATTGGAAGCCCCATCCAACCTGGTCTTAGGCACTTCCAGGGATGGGGCATCCACAACTTCTCTGGGCAACCTGTTCCAGCGTCTCACCACCCTCGCAGTAAAGAATTACTTCCTAATACCTAATAAAATCTACCCTCTCTCAGTTTAAAACCATTGCCCGCTGTCCTATCACTACACTCCCTGATAAAGAGTCCCTCCCCATCTTTCCTGTAGGCCCCCTTTAAGTACTAGAAGGGGCTATAAGGTCTTCCTGGAGCGTTCTCTTCTCCAGGCTGAACAACCCCAACTCACTCAGCCTGTCCTCATAGGAGAGGTGCTCCAGCCCTCTGATCATCTTCGTGGTCCTCCTCTGGACCAGCTCCATGTCCTTCTTATGTTGGGGGCTCCAGAACTGGACTCAGTACTCCAGATGAGGTCTCACGAGAGCAGAGTAGAGGGGCAGAATCAGCTCCCTCAACCTGCTGGCCACACTTCTTTTGATGCAGCCCAGGATACGGTTGGCTTTCTGGGCTGCAAGCGCATGTTGGCAGCTCGTGTTGAACTTCTCATCAGCCAACACCCCCAAGTCCATCTCCTCATAATAATTGGGTGTAAGCCTGTTAATATGATCAACTCCTCCAGTGCAGGAAAGGTAAAATAGAGTACATAAGCTGGGATGTGAAAAAAAAGAGATTTATCACAAGTAGTATGCTTCTAAGTTTGGGGTTTTTTTTTAAATAATTAAAAAAAAACCAAACACCAAAAAAAAAACCCCAACACCAATCACACCACAAAAAACACCCCAACAACCATATTCTCATTAATAGTAACCTCCTACTGCTACCTCCCATACACGCCCATACCAGGAACAACAGAACAATTTCATGCTTCTCCAGACTGTAAAGCCAATCATTTATGCTGTGCACACATCCAGCAGATTACCATGCCAGCTAGTTTTAACTAGTGATGTCCCCTTGATTGTACCAGCCATGTGCTTTTGTGCAAAATATGACTTACAAAGCATGCAGCACATGGAATGAATCAAAAGTTGAGCAAATCGGCTCTCTCATTAATAGCTTTCAAATTTCTGTGTGAGGCAAAGTGTAAGCACAGTCCTTTGGCAGTCAGACAATATACCACTGAACTCTACGCAACCAGGGTGTAAGCATTTAAACCACAGTGCAGGCAAAGCTTCATTTTTCTCCTTCAAATTGGGGCTTTAAAGCAAGGCTTGTTCCTGGATTACACTTCTGAAAGCAGTGATTAGCAGAAACAAACATAGCTGTCTTGTCAGAGCTTGATGAGCTCCTGTTGGAGATAAGGATGCTCCTGCAAAAAAGACAGAACTAGTCTCTTCCGGGAAATGGAGGTGTAGAGAGTGACCACTTCTAGAGTTCATGTTACTGAGAGCCTTTCCAACACTAGAGTCTCAAGACAAATACTACGCCACTTTAGTAATGTCTAGTAGTTATCCTTTTCCCTTCATTCTCATAGTATCTCTGCACACAGGCTGGCTGTCTCTGTCCACTAAGAATTCTGTCCGTCTGTCAAATACCTAAGACTTTCTATTATATGACTCTCAACTCTGATGCACACAATATTTTTACTTCAACCTGTCTTTCAAGAAGGTATTCTTACAGGTATCAGGGCTCTCCTCTTTCTTGTGTAAGGGTCTCAGATCTGGAAAGAAATAAATTTGCTGGGATTTATATTCCCTTCCTGTTTTTCCTGAAGCTTTTGGTATTTTGTCTTTATCCTTCATGTCTGATGATTTGAATATCACTGTTCTGACAGACACATTATTTCCTTTCTTACAAAGGTTTCTATTACTTTCTACTTAGAACTGATCATTATTCCTATTTAAATGCAACATTTCAACTAACAAGTTGTCTAAAAAGACAATCAAGACTCCTTTTCCTACATTTTCTTGTCACTCGGTAGCCTGTAATACTCAAGGGCTTCTCTTCCAAAATCTCTGAGCTACAGCTCCTCATTCAATTCTGGAAGGCTCAGGGTTGGATTAAACTTCTTATGTTGCTTCCTGTTATAATCTTAAAAGGACCCTTTTTTGTCTTACATTACTTGTTTTCTATTCTTCATATTCTTATTTGTCATTTGCACTTCTGTAGCACTTGGAGGTCCCAATGAAACTGTAGACAACAGTTTGCATACTACAGCACTGGAATAGGAGGACTTTACCCAGGAGTTAAAAATTGAAAGAAACAAATAAAAGATAATTATTTTTGTGTGAAGGATGAACAGCACGTGAAATACAGAAACAAGACTTGTCCAAGCTTACAAGGAAGTCTCTGAAAGATATGGAAAGTGAGGCCAGATCTAAAACTGAAAGGCTATCTATCTCTTCTTTCTGAAATGCTGTTTTCCAGGGCATTTGTGCCCATCTGGTCTATTAAATTATGCAAGGACAACATATAAACGCCTGTCATTTGCCTTTGCAGCCTCCAAAAACTTTTTTTCCAACTGCTGGAGATGGAGCTGCAGTAGACCAAAAGCACTCAATCTAGAAAAATGAGTGAAGGGAGTTAATTGGAATATATGATTCCCATTTTGATACAGCAGCACCGCAAGGTAATGAGTGGACTACAATGACCATCCAGGAAATTTGATATTAAATATTAAACCAAGAAAACACATGCTCTAAAGCAGAGAACATCACTTCTAAGCAAAGATGAGATATTATTTTTCACAAAAATATATTTATTGCTACGTCTTATATTTTTAAAATATCTCCAAGAACTCCAGCCTGCAGCATATAATGGTTTATGCAACAAATACTTGTGAAATGCCTACTTAAAAAGTTAAACCCCCTGGAGGACTTGTGAATCTTTTAGTTGTAATGTACCCCTGGAGGATTTTATTTTGTATCTGACTAGCCCGAAGTTAAAGAGTACTTTTTGAACATGTTTGCTTTACTTGAAGCTAAAATCTGGGTTACTTGGGGGGAGGGCAATGGAGAGTCTAATAAATCTTACAATATACTTCTTGGCAAGAAAACTACTTACTGGTGTCATGAAGAAACAACTTTACTGCTCTCTAAAGAAATATTGGTTTCAGAAGTTACTATTGTATTCAAGACACATGGAAGCTGCATTAAATCAAGTTGGGAAATGTACTGGGGTTATACATGTTTGAAAAAAAAAAAAGTTAAATCCTGAAACGGATCCTGACATATATATATATATAAAGGAGAAAAGTTTCTGAGGCTTTCATAAATTCTGAAGGGAGGAAGGAGGGAGGGAGGAAGTTTAAAACTTGGGTGTTCCTCTCCATAAGTCACATTCCACAAGGAAACAGCTTGATTTTGTGTATATATTTTTACCGTTCAAACATCAGTGCTTTTTTTTAAACTTCTATTTTCACCATTTAAAATTGTGTATATGTATGCACAATAAGCATGAAGAGGGAGCACGCTTGCTCTGAGAGTGTCAGCTAGTGTATGTTTTCTTATTCATTTGGGCAAGAGCCCTAACTGTTGGCTCATGACAATCCCAGTTACTTTCCTCCCCAAACACTGCATCCGCAAATGGATCAGCTAATTAATCTAGACACGATAAATTAAGGCCACCAGCAGCAGAACAAAATTGCTTTGCCAGTTCCCTATGTGTCTCGATCTCTTCCCACAAGCTGCCCAAACGAAAAAAATGGGAGGCCCAATCTCTACAGAAAATCAACTGTAAAGAGAGTAAAGTGAATTTAGACCCTTTGAAAGAAAGCAGATTGAGTAGTCAATTTATCCTCAGAACAGACTCAGCTCAGACAAGAGCAAGGTTATGTTCTTCCATGCTGCCATGTTCAATTCCGTACTTGAGGGACCATCAGAACAAAGGAAACAAGGTGAATTCAAAGTCCCTGAATTTCTGTGCTTTCTGTTTGAAGATGCCTATGAGAATGTGAAGTGAGAGCAGGTGCCACAACTATCCTTCTGTGGAATATTTGGTAGACTGTTAACAAAAAAATGTTTCCTTGGAAGCGACATTTGTATCTATATAGCTGGCTATGAACCAGAGACTTCTAGTTCTCCTTCCTTGTATGATTTATTCCAGCCTAAAGAAGTTAACTAAGTATTAAAAAAAAAAATCTGCATATGAGTTAGACTTTGATGCTTGCTGTCTACATTACTTAATTCCAAAATACACCTCCTTTCCCAAGCCTGGATATAGAAGACAGACTGAGCCACAGTGTCACAAATTTTGTATTGTTAATTCTCTGCTGAATGCAGAGTATATTTCCAAATTATGGTCAGATAGGTCAAGTTTGGTTTTGTGGGTTTGGGGTTTTTTTTTTTAGAATTTGATTCTAATGATACAGAATATTACTTCTCTGGCTGTTAAAATGCATCCACTTCTAGACCAGAACTGGAACCAATAGCTCCTAAGAGGTGCAGAACAATGTTGCAAATGAGGATCCTTTTCCTCAATGTGACTGGATTCAAAATTATACGAAATAATATTTTCAATATATATATTTCATGCAGCAAAGATTCCTTAAGTGGGAAGAATGTTTCTCAATTTAACTCGCTGTTTTGCTTCCTCTCTCACCNTGCCTTTCAGTGTGTCACATCATTGTTTCATGTGCCATGAAGGGCACCAAAGAGTTTCCACAAGCTTTTGAAAACATCTCGCTTCCAATGCATCTGAGCTGTAAACTCCCAAACTGGCTACTGTAGAATGAAATTAAGTAAGCAGCATATTTTTAAAGTTTCAAAATCCAAAGTAAAGTTTATTGGGAACTTCAATATAATTGTCTCAACTCTGCAAATTAAAATTAATATTTAATATTACAATGCTACTACCACAAAAGGCCTACTTCTTTTGATAAAGACACTGATTTATCTCAAAGCGTCCTTGGAGGGTGAGGCTGAAATATTGCAAAAGAAGCTGGCTTGGATCTAGGTCTCAAAAATGACAAAAAAAATTATCAGCCCTCAGCTTTTAACTGCCTTACATTAGTCTTCAAAGTTAAAAGAGGGATTAAAAACACCACTAAGTAAAGCAAGAAAATACCAGACATACTGGATTTCAAGTACAGTCCAATTTTATCTCCTAATTATTTAAAATGCAAGCTGCCAAGTGCACCAACCATTATGACAACAAAAATCTGATCCAACTTTGCAACAACAACAAAAAAATGTTTATCAGAGAGGTCTAAACCACAGACTCATTTTATAAACTTGGAAGCAATTCCAGAGCTAGTGCCATACATCTCAAAGGAAAAGATAAACCCTCACTCACATTTTTATATAACAACAACAACAAATACAAATGGATCAACAGTTTTCATGCAAAAATATTAAAAGCCTTCACAGTCAAAGCCACGAGACTTCAATAATGACTACTTCTTATCAGGGACATTTCCGCTAACATAAGTGCAAGTAAAATGCTTGGCAGCAGCGTCCTGACTTGTGTGTGTCAAGAGGGAGGAGCAAGGAACCAAGCTGGCTCTCAAGGGCTCAGAGCACTCGCTTGGTCCTTACAAGAAAGGAAACCATTTGCCTGCTTCAGGAGAAGTCTTGTAGGACAAGGGTTTCATCCCTTTCTGAATCGTCTCTGGTTTCCAAGGATTTTGCATGGAAACTGAAGCCAAATGGCATCTGAGAACTAAACACTGGACAGTGAACTGAAGGCTTGAACAGTGCACATGAGAACAAGACACAGGCACTGACATTTGAAGAGGCAGGGAAATTTCATGTTCTTACCCCCCA
>VZSZ01001255.1:314818-337009 GCA_013398815.1 Ibidorhyncha struthersii | reverse complement strand
CTTTGGGAGGACGAGCTGGCTCAGCAGATCAGAAAGGGGAATGGAGTCTTTCAGTAACAGGCTGCTGTTTCAAATCCAGCCCAATCTTATGGTGACTGAAAGTTATTATCCAATAGGTGGCAAATGTTAAATGAAATAGCAATTTCACTTCCAGTTTCTGTTAAGTAGGTGTCTGCAACGCAACTGGCAGTTTCACCAGACAGGCCAAGCTCTGGCTCTCCAAGCCATGACCGAGGCATGCTGGCAGGGCAGGATGGTGGCTTACACCTGTTTTGTGGCAAAGAACTTCATTTACCAGTGCTGTTAAATATGAACCCGGAGCAAGCGTGTGTTTTTAAAAGAAAGATGAAGAGGAGAATTCTACATACATGATTTTTTTCCTGATTAATTCCAGCAACAGAATATATATAGCATGTTTACACTATATAAATTACTATCACATCAAATTAAACTCAATACATAACTCTTAAATTTTGTTCCAAGCTATAAGCGAGGAGCTGTAGGACTGCCATCCGTTATAGCTCTGCTATCATGCCTTATGGAGCAAATGACTAAGCCAGGAAATTTTACTGGATGAACCTCAGAAAAGTGCTTCGGGCTAGTTTCTCAGTATTAGGACATCTGAGAGTACAGCTACATGGCAGGCATTCCACGGTAATAGCTCGTATCAACACTTCCACTAGGGTAAAGAAAGGCATAAGCTGCTTCAAATTACCTTGTATTTACCATGGGGTATAAGGGAATGAAGACAGGACTCTCGTGGAGCAGCCAGTTACTGGTGTGTCCACAGCCTCGCTTACCTAGAGACCATCTGCCCCAAAACTGCAACCAAACTCCCACGTCAGCCTTCAAGGTACTTGATCCTAAGATATGTCCATCCTAGCCAGGCACAGATCAGGTGGGATGAGATGGGGTTTAACTCTTCCAGCACTTTGCCATTCATTCTTTGCCTGGTTGCCAATACATCCCCAGGGCAGACAACCTATTTTAAGCTTCCTCCAACATCGGCTGTCCCTATATGCTTAAAGGGAAAGGCAAACTACCACCCAAAAGAACAGCCCCTGAGGAGAAACCAAATAATTAGCAACATGTGTTTTGGTACAGAAAGATGCAGAGAACATGGCTTCTCCTTTCAGTGCACACGAAGGAAAAAATCTTGAAAATTCAGGGAACTAGATGTTTTTTCAGCAATATTTAGTCTAACTCAGCCCCCACATAAGTTAAGTTTTGCACTGAAAGAACTACACTGTGTAAACTTTTTAAGAGTTTTTTTCTTTATATCCTATGCAGTGTCTTCCCGTAAGAGTATTCATAAAAGCTGAAAAAGGGCAATATGTCCTCAGGTCACTCTACAATAACAAGTGTCTGCTGAGCTGCATGAGTTAGAACCACTCTGCTATTTCCAAAGCTGTGTTTCCACGTGTGTTATTGATGACAATGTTATTGATGACCCAGTAACAAACAGAATAAACCCTACATTGTCACAACTGTTACACAACGTATATACACACACACATACACATCTAGGAAAAAGAAGGTAAATTTAAAACAAGTATTTCAATAATAAGCGAGTGTTACAAAATAATATTTTTCCTCCTAAATGCATGGATAAAGAACCTTTTGCTAGTCTCTGAATTTGGCTTTCACAGCTACATCATCAAGCAATGTCCTACCCAATAAAAATATTTCTGTAGAATTTAATAACTACATCTATAGCACCTTGTCTGAGATTCAAAAGCCTTGGAAATTAAAATATGTCAAGAGCAGAATTTATGACAACTCTGTGAAGTAATGTCTATACATACCTTCCCTCTTAATGTCATGATTCATTTACTGCTAGGTCTATACTGTAACAAACTTAAAAATAAGTTACTGGTTCTCTCCCAAAACAATGCCCACCCACAGAAAGCAGGCTTTTGGCCCCTGTGCCTGTTAAGCTGTTTTCTGCCTACTGAATGATGGCAACCAGAATAAAAGTCAACAATGCTCAGATGTGTTAAAAGTTTCAAGCTCTTTGCAGCACTCCCCATAAGCCATAAGCAAATGCGATATTGCAAAATGGCTTGTCATCACCCTCTTCCTGCCCTTCGCAACACGTATATTCCTTACGAAGGGATCTAGCCTCTCCAATAGCACCTTTGAGATACTGACACCTTACTGCCCTAGTATTTTACTTCTGCTCTGTTATAGGAAATAGCAGGGGAAGATGTCTGCTGTTACACAAACAATTCTATTTATGAGCTGAAAATTACTTCAAATATATTCATTATTTCAAGGATCATTAATTGTTATAAAGGACAGAGCTCTGAGTTACAACTAACTGCTGCCAGTGTAATCTGCTAAAGCCATGCCTAAAGTAACAGCACTACTATATTGAATGGTATCATGTACAAGGTATTCACTGAAAGGGAGAAAAATCCCATAAATCTGAATTTTGCTGATGCAGACCCACCTGATTATTCTATGTTTTCAGCAGAAGAAACTGAAATGAACCGAGTTCAATGGACTCAACTTTGAAGACGCTTTTCCTTTACATACTTGAGAAAGTTAGAGATGTAAGTTGTGCAAGTTTGACAATTCAAAGAGAAAATAAAACCTGTACCATTTTCTTCATTCAAACAGACCGTCATTACCATGTCTTTACACCCAATCTTTCCTAAGTTCCCCCGTTGCTATTCTTAATCATACTCCTTCACAGTTCTAAATAACCTTTTCTAAACTTCAAACAATGCAGACTAAATTCTCATTCAGTCATTGCTCTGGTAGTATTTACTGGCATGTTTATATATGCAATAGGTATTCCAGAATAGCTGATGTGCAAACACTCTGTATCACAATAAAAGTCTGTATAAGTAAACACATCAATTACTGATAAATAGAAGTACTTTTCTTATTTCATTCCGTGTCTATAACAAGAACTCTTCTTATCAGTTTCCCTACGTATACAAGAAGCAAATAATTTGTTCTTCTGGTCATCTTAGTTCAACCACCCTTAGCTCATCTATGAATTTCTTCAAGCTTGTCCAATATCTTTTTGGGGGGTTCTCTAGGAACAAAAGTATATGGCAGAGAACTATATATTGCACGGTAAAATCTCTGCAGGCATGCAAAGCACTACCAGACTTGGATTGGCCTCAGCATCTACGCTGAAACACATATAAATTCACCACACATGCTTTTATACACAGATCTAATAAGGCTAACAGAGGAGTACTTGCAAATGCAATGAGGAATGAGAAACGGGGAAGTAACAGTACCATAGGTCCATGCTAATTTCTGAAGAAGCAATGTCCCCTGCAATGCTCCAAAAGGAACAGCAAGTGACAACTCAGCTGGGGTTGTAGCCTGAACTTATTGAAGTTTCCTACTGATTTTCAGTAACTCCCTAATGAGGGTTTCAAAAAAAGTCAGCAAAAGGAAAGAGGATTTCTCGAAAGGTCACATTCAAATGCTTCTAAACAAGTGATTATTTTCAATCCCAACATCTTTGGTATCAACTGGAACTTTGCCTGAGAAAACGGTTTCAGTACTCTGCCCACTGGTTTGTTTGTACAGTGGTACAGGAAATATGTAAATAATTACATATATGACAAAGTGCCAAGCATTTGAGAAAGGCTGTATACCCGTTTCTGTAATATTCTCTGCTACACAATTATGACTGCCACAGCCTAACTCTGCAGAAGTCAGCACCAAAATCCCCTCTGAAAACAGACACCATGCAGCATCTGATGGGCTTGCTTGCCATCGTCTCAGGACCATCACACATGTTCACGCATTATCAGCCTTTGCTCAGAATGAAGCTGGTCTGAAATTACATTAAGCGCCACGCAGGAGGCTACAGATACAATGGGTGTCAGGCCAGCAGAAAGCATGTTCAATGCCTAGCTTATTTGTTTTGTTCACATTTGGGTAAACATTCCTCTCTGCCATTCAAAATTACCATGTCTAATGACAAGAATTCAAATTTGGAGCCCTAACCTGGCACTCCATAAACATATTGCCCAGTCAGATCTAGCCTAACAGATCTGAGCAGACAGCTCTTTCACCCAAGTGAAAGTTGTTCTTGCAATTGTATTTAGGCTCAAAGTAACAAAAANAGGAAAAAAAGGCAACCAAAACCCCCAAACAACAGCCACCAACAGAAAAAAAACAAACCCACAAATAAAGCTTACTATAGGACTGGATTCTTGGTGTTCATCTTTCTCATTTGAAGTTTAGTTCTCCAAAACGAAGGATATTCATTGGTCAGCTTAAACCCTTTCCCATCTATCAATTAATTTTAATTGCTTGAGCAAAGAAATATGGAAGAACTTGAGTTTTCATTTTGAGAGAATTTATGAGAGAAACATTATTTTTCATAGATGATTAACACTTTATACTTGCAGCTCTACTAGGCCTAGTCAAGTTGTCCTTCCTTGCCAGAGTATTCAGAGTTTAACCAGTAAAAGAAAGGCTCTGACCCCAGCAGAAAGAATTATATTTTAAAATAAAGACGTGCTGAAAAAGCAAGACTTAAACTACTAACACGGCACAGCTCTCAAGCCACATGGGTAAATTTTAACATTTATATCCCTGCTAACTAGAGACATGCTCAAACCAAAACCACAAATATGGAGAAAGTCTGAACGCAGTTCAGAGTTTTATAGCTCACACCCCAACTCTTCTCTTAACAATGGCTGGAAAATGCTTTTCAAAACTCCTAGAATATTTGTTCCATACACAGGAAATGAGTTTAATAGTACATCTTTGGGGATTAGCTTTGTTTAGCTGTCCAAGCCTTTGATTCAAAGTCTGTAGATAGTATTGCTTTCGCTGTTACACAGAAACAGACATATTTCCTGATGGGATGCCTCCCTCGCTCACATGGTCATTCACCTTAATCCCTGTTAACTTTACAGGATGTTATACTGCACATATCACTGGCTGTAAAGGAAGTCCTTTATACATGTTTCTTGGCCTTCTTCTATTCACAGCATGAAAACAGTGAAGATAAATATACTGCTGAAGCATGGGAATTGGGAAGATGGATAAAAAGCATTACATTCTTCATGACTTCTTCATTTCTAGACAACATAAAGCAGCTTCTGAGGATGAATTTACTGCTTCTCTGCTTCAGCATAGTTGGCTGTATTATGACCCTATAATCCACTGTGAGCTAGGCAGCAGCTGAGAGCTGCACTGTCCCTGGAGCTGTCTGAGAGATGGCTATGATTCACCAAATCACTGTTTCCTTTCCAATCTCCCTGCTGCCTCAAGGAAGGCAGCAAGCACTGCCGCTGCACTGTCCTCTTCCCAGAATGATTGTGCTCCTGAACCGAGCTACGCTCCACCATCTTTCCACTCACACATAAGCAAGTAAGGAAGTAGGAGATGCGAAGAGAAATCCTTTAAGCTCCAGAAATACACATATGCTACACATTTTTGTTAGCAATCTGTACGGTGGGTGTGGTATGGCTAGGCAGTACGTATGGTACATACTTGCCTCAAATGTTGTAGTATGGTGTGCTAGCCAATGCAAGATGGCAAAAGGATTCTTGATGGTCCGCCCCCAAATGTGCACCCTGCTAGTTAGACCACCATGTGACTTTGTTTCTCCACCAAGATTTAGTCTGTGAACAATGTAGCATCTAAATCAAGCTAAGGCAAAGGCAATAGCTCATAAATAGAAGTATCTATCACATACAGTGTTGAGACCTGAGGAACTGGAAGGGAAAAAAAGAAGCACAGGGCATCTGCTGAGAAAGTGTGCTCTGTCGGCAAAGAAAACTTTAAGTCTCCAAAGGGAGAGGAAAACAAACAAATAAACAAACCAAAACCAACAAATGTCCGTATCTTACACACAGACTAAAGTACAATGATTCCAGCCAGACTGACCAAACTCTCCAAAACCAGAGAGCTGCTGGATTGAAACCATCCTTACAATTCAATATTCAGAGAAATCATCGTTAAATTCATAATAATGGGTTGTGAGATGCCATTAAATCCTCTTTAGACAGGCAGAATTTGTATGCGTTCTCCTCGTATTTATCAGGAGGCGGGAGTGGGGAAGCTACAGGCTGAGATGTGCCTGGCTGCAAACACACAGGTGTAGGGGCGTGCTCGCTGCTGCCAGGCTAACAGGACACTAACTGCCTCTTCAGCACCATACGTTGAACTGTGCTCTCTATTGCTTAAAAGAACAAATGCCATTCGCAGCAGAGAACCAGTGGCAATAACCAAAAAGCTTGGGAACATCCACCAGTAACCATCAGTCACCATTTCTAAAGATGACTATGGGTGATATATCACTGCCAGCATCAGAAGGAGGAGGGAAGAGGTGTTAATTAACCTGTAAACCTGCTCCACTTTGTGCTCCAGATAGTACAAAGGCCCACCAGAATAGGAGGCATAGTTCACCCTCATTATAAGGCTCTCCATTACACAGCCAGTGCAAACAAAAGCCTACCGCTTTGACTCACCACTCCACTTCAGTTCATTGTAAACATTTTGACATGCATTTCACTCATGTACAAACTCTGCTGCTCTGAAGAATAACCTTCAAGAGAGGGTAATTTCATTATTCAATCAAACACCAGAAAAACGATCATCTCCCTGCAAAGCCTCAAGTCTAGCTGGTGCAGCAGAGCTCATCTTCAGTTGAATTTTTAACTAAAATTTTCCTTTGCTCTTTAGTTATGTCTGTGTAGTCCATTTCATCTAGTAACAGTGGTAAAAGACCGGCATTCTCCTCATCCCATATTATTTACCTATTACGATTTATACATACGCTAACCATACGCTCTATCCATAGATTCCTACCAATATTGCACTGAATTTATACACGTAACCAAAAGCAAGGTACAGCAACAAGTGGGAAGGCTACATCACTTGAACGCACGTGTCCTTGGACAGGCCTCCACAAGGAGTGGAGATTCAGCTCATCCATTAAAGACACGTCCCTTCCCCCACCTTCTAACCTTGTCCAAATTCTCATTCAGATGAGTGGGAAGTAAAATGTCTTTTTTTTCTGCATATGTTAAAACTGCTTTGATTGATACAAACTTTTTAAATTAGACATCTTGGGCCACTGGATTGTGGTGAGAGCTGGACAGTTCAGAAAGACCCCTTTCCAAAAGGATTTCAGGAAGATGACTGTAGAGCAAAAGAAGAAACGATGTAAGAGGGTGTTTTTCGCAAAGGGAGATTAGATAAATTCCAAGGGGAATTCAAACATTCTTTTTCATTCTTATTTTCTTACTTTGCTCAGGAAAGCAGGTAATAAATAGCTGGCTTACTCATAAAAACATAGCAATGAATTAAGTGTACAGCTGGCACTGAGGTTCCTCATGAACTTTAAATATTTCTCTGTCTATCTCAACAGCTTCAGTAGGTAAAAGGATAAAACCTATCCTATCCTCACTTCCCTGATGGAGAAGTGGGAAAAAGTGAGTAAAACTGGTAGTTTCAAAGAGAAGACAAATGAGACTGAATGAGTGACAAGTGCTTAGCTATCTTGGGTCTCTGAAGATTCGCCATCGAGCAACTTGGAAAAGGATATACAGCTAAAGCTAGGGTCCAGACTAGAATATATGGCTCCTATATGTCTTTCTTAAGTCGTAAATTCAGAGTTTCAGAGACCAGGTAGCCCCACGCCAATGGCTGTCCGGCTGACCACCCACATCACAAACACCTCCCAACTTCACGTCCAAGCCCACAGACCAGTCTTCTAATCTCAGATGACTTCAAAGCCTACCTACCTTGTGATTCAGACTGCTTAAGAAAGCTGTATTTAACCTATTACCCTATCTCCTTAAGTACAACAGGACTGACATCTTACCCATGAAAATCCCAACCACTAAGTAGAGACCCAAGGGGCTACACCAGTCAGCAAAGGCATACCCTGTTATCAGAGATGCAAGGATTGCATGGTAAGCCTGTGTCTGAACCACTGAGAGCTTTAACTTTGTTGGGATCTTTCTGCCATATATTACATACCTGTATGTAAAATATGGTTCAGCACGAGTTGTTAATGGATAAATCTAAGAAGTGCTGCACTAGAACATTCAGCTTCCAACAGACAAGAGACCTATAGTAATTACTATCACAAGATAAGAATACAAACACAGATCATTTTATGATTGAAGCAAAAGGGATTAAGGGCACAGCCCAGATATCCCATCTGTACTGCCCGTGCTTCTGAGGTGCCCATTTCACCCCATCCCCTTAACAATCAAGTCAATGATTTTGTAACACATGCGCATGTGAATCCTACATTCCTTTCTTTGACTGTGTCCCCAATACCAAATGAACCCTAATTTTGCACTTTGCATCCTTTAACAAGCCTGTCTACATTAGCTGAAAAAACACTCCATCCTCTGCCTACTGGCTTGTTTCAGGCCTCCTTCCAGGAAAAGGTCTAGCCTTTCTCTCTAGGACCTAACCAGCCCTCCCTCGTCTTCTTTCTTAAGAGTGCGTTTTCAGCCAGTCTGAGAGGATTGCATTTTGCTCATTCGTGTTTGATATATTTATTGTGAAACAGGATCATATGAGATTGAAGGCCCAGAAACCCCATGCTGTGCACCTTGCATAAAATGTACTTTTTCTTACACTAGAAAAAGGCTTACATGACATATAGTTTTTATAAATATATATCTATGAAATTTTGAAAGTAGGCAAAAAAACATTACAATATCATAAGGTTGCAAGGAATACAAAAGAAGAAGAAAACCCACAGTGAATAGAATCTGGTTTTATTAAAAAAACCCAACCTATCCTTAACAGAAACTCCTTCATGAATTCTCTTTATACTTGCAGCGACACAAATTCAGCATTCTGCTGACACTGTTGCTGACGCTACTGAAAAAGTCACCCAAGAAGGCTCATTTTAAAATAAAATTTTACAAGGAGAGGAAATGAGGATTTGTAACAGAACATTTCCTTTTACTCAATCACAGCATCATTACTGTGATGGTATAAAGTCCACTTAGACTTCTGAATTGAATTAATGATAAAGACATAACTTTTGGGGGTCTAACTGCCACAAAGACATCCAGTTAAGAGGGAAAAATCTTAAATTATACTTACCCAAAAAATCCCCCCTGAAATTATTTAATACCAATAAACAAAACATTCCTGCAGTAACTCGGTGTTTCTAATATTGCTATTAATTTTTAATACTACATCAGATTCCATTCACTCAAGTCACTGAGGAATTCTTAAGCATTTACAGGCATCAGTCAAACAAGGAACCTTTTCAGCTCTTTGCCCTTAGAATCGCGAGGTATAAACTTTCAACTTCCATACTGAAGATATTTTTAAAATGAAGAGTGCATTTCCCAGAATAATGATGCTCTAATACCAAACAGCAGCTCAGTTATTTTGTGTTAAGAAACCAAAGCCCTTCTTACACAATTTCAAAGCAGCAGCTGTGACTTTGAAACTAGGAATTCATCCTGGCCACCTGCTTAAAAACTAGCCAAAATAAACGTGGTGGGATGGTTCCTGTCGATAACCATGGGATGGCAGGGTAGCACAGGTTGTTTGCTGCTAGGGCTTTAGGTCCTGGAGATCACTAACTTCTCCAGGATCTCGGCTGGATGAGGACCTCGGGATCAAGCTGCATCTGAAAACTGGATTATTATTATTATTAAGTGCTAGATTGCAGTATTGTTACTCATGAGAAGCGAAACTTCACTGCACAATTGAAATATATTGTTCAGGGCATGCCATTCACAGTATGATGTTTTATTCCAACAGCAGATGACCCTTTTCAATCACTTGGCAAGCAGTATTATAGTCTGGCTTGTAAGGTATTGTTTTCTTTGAAGAAAGGGTTTGTTTTGCTGTTGGTTTGGGTTTTTTAATATACTTAGAAGCATCCGTAATAGTAATAACAGTAAACTAACAATGATAACTTTAAAACCTCAAACTAGCCCACTTATTCTAGCCTTAATGAACGCACAAACATTACAAAAAACAGTGCCCACCAATGCAACTTCGTGGAACTTGAGATCTTCCCAGATTCACAACCATAGCTAATGTAGCATAGTGCACCTCAGGAGATATTTCAGGGCCTAACCCTCCTCTCAGCAGTGTTAATGGAGAGTTAATGGACTTCAACAGGAAAAGAATTTGGCCCGCTAAGGCTCAGTCACTTCTAATTCTCGGCATTAAAAAGAAAGCATATTTTGCATTAACCTGAAAATAATCCCCTTCAGAAAACTATACTACAAAGTACTACTGAAGAAAAAGAAACCTTTAATATTTAAAAACATACAAACATGTTCCTAAAAGTTTATTTTAATATAATATTGCTGGGAGGGTGAGGGGGGTGTAAAAAAAATAAAAAAAAAAAAAAACAGATCACTGCTGAGTTTCCTACATTCTTTCCACTTTCTACTCCTTTTTTGTCTTGCTTTCTCTCTTTGCACACCTCTTGTGCCGAGGCATGTTTCAGGGGAAAAAAAAAAGGAGAATAAGATTGTGGTGCAATACTTTAACAAAGTAACCTAGTGTAACACTAGCAGTACAGAGGTGGAAATATGTTCTCCTTATGACCAGCAAAAGACCCACACCTGGATCTTCAAGGAAAAGCCTCTGGATGGTGCAACTCAAAAGGCTGCTGCAAGTTTATCTCTCTTTTTTTTTTTTTTTCCCCTCTTTTCCTATAAATTACTCCTCCTTTTGATGTCTATTCTTGCTCTTAAAAAAAATACACACATCAGGTTAAGATGAAAACTGCCCACACGACAAGTTTGTGTTTACAAGCTTAAGAGCAAGTTTCACTTGAACGCAGGTCAATGCCGCTTTAAGAAAACATCACATACCCAAAAAATCACACATGGTTAGAACACATCACGAGCAGAGAGGAATTGTGGACTCAGTCTGTGAGGCACCGAGCCAGCCTGAGAAGCCCTTTGAAGTTAGAAAAACATCCTCTGGTCAGAGCACATTTGTGAAACCGTGGGACAGGCGCTTTAAACAACATTCACTCTGAGATCACCTGCGGTGTGCCAGTGGATTGGCGCCTGTGTAACCTCAACAACGTAACCCTTTCTATTCCACAAAGATCACTCACTCCAAGAGCTGTCCTACAGTAGCATCTAGTCAAAAAACTGCATGGCAAAACCTGTACCGTTTCACCCTCTGTAGAACACAGACAGGTCGTTCCAACAGGCATGTGAAGTTTGGGTGAAGCCTGCTGTAAGCAGAGCTTGGGCAACAGGAGGACGGGCGCTTCACCTGGACAAAGCATCACTGATAGGGAAGGAAGGCATCACCCTGCAAGAAGGGCCACTGCAAATCAGTGTTGCACAAAACTTACACTATAATTTGGTGTGCAGCAGGGTATGACACAAAATATTCATTGTTAGTCACCATCATCACGAGAAGAAAGATTCTTGGCTGTGGATGGCTACATCCAGGTAACACACCCTTCACCCCCACTCCCTTACAGACAGGTGAGACCGAACATCAGGAGACTGCTTTTACAGCTGAGTTACTTCCCTCTGCACAGTTCTGCCATCAGCTATTAGCACGCAGCCCACTGGCATCAGTAAGCTATGCCAACCCAATTTAAAGCCAAATCCTACCCCTTACCTGGCATGTCTCTCAGACTGGCACACCTCTCAGAAAAGAGTCTCTGTAGATATTTCTAACGGAAGGCAGAACTGGTTATCCATTGCTGATACTACTGGATGTTGGAATTGATATGCAATAGCAGCAGATTTTGAATAGACCCCATATCTACTGAGAGCATGGAAGGAGAAAGCCTCACCCTGTCTTTGGATAGGGCTCCTGCTGACAGTAGGAGACACCGACTATACAGTAGGCCAGGACTCTTTGCTTGCTTAAAACATACCCCTAAAGGCATGACATTAGCGTTTTTCTTGTCTTCTGTATTTGGCAAGCTTTCCTATTTTCCCCAGTGGCAGGGAAATTCTCCTCTTTTTTTTTTTCAGGAGGCCAGGACTGTTGGCGTTGCCATCAGAAATACACATGAGGAGGGTCAGACTACTGTTGCAGAGCTAATCAGGGACCTCAGTCTTTTTGCTACTCCCACAGGACATTACCCATTGTCTGTTACTCATTTACTGGCAAATCTAGGGGGCTTCCCACTGCAGTGCCTTCGGTTTCTGTCTTGCCAAAATGGGGAAAATCAGAGGTGACCTTAGATTAAGGGTAAATTGTTTTGACAGAGGTTTGTTCTGTGTTTAAACAGCACATGTATGTTCACTGACTAAGCGCAGCCAACACCTGCATGCTCCAGTCTAGTAGTCCCTCCCTGGTAACAGCAAATGTCCAAGGACACAGAGCTATTTGAACGTGCCTTACTTTTGACTTTCATCACACGGTTCTCACAAAAATTGATTTAATTTTTTTTTTCTAAATTGCATTTTTTTAAAAAAGAAATCAAACAGCACATCTGGAAATGTGTGCCATCATACATAAGGTTGATGACCAAATTCCAATGAAGTCTATGTGGCATCAATGAATACAATACTTCCTTATCAAATGCTGGGGTTGTTTTCTTTCTTTTCTGTTACACATCACCATGTTTTAATCCAAGACTGACTGCCTTTCAAAGAAAAGCCCTGCACAATAGCTTAGGCAGGAAGAGATCTCATTTACTTCTTTATGCTATGCATTAGTCCAGAGTTAAAGATTTTGTATGCTTCCTGTCGGTCATAAATAAACGATTAAAACCAGCATTGGAGTAGAAGAAAAAAAAAGAGAATGAGACTATGGCGCAATACTTTAACAAATCAACCTAATTAGACAAAAAACACCTTCATACAATAAAAATGTGGTATTTTAATGGGTATTAAGCAGTGCTGTGGGAATAGCCTTCCTCAAAACATGCTTTTTAAACCTATCAGCAAAATTACAGTGCTAATTACAAATGGGAATTTAAGTGGCAGTACAACTGGGAAAAACTTTTGTGAACCTGTCATAAAATGATCAGATAAGCTGCATCTGTAGGGGAAAATACATTGCCATTCCAGCAGCAATGCAGCTGCTAGATAAAAAGACTATTAGTCTCACCACTTGAACGTTCCCTCATCTTCCACTGATGTGGCAGAGAACTCAATACAAAATCACTGCAAACAATGAGAAGCTTCCCCTCTATTACAGCAGGGCTTTCACATCAAAACATAACAGAGAAATATTGCAAAATTTTTCAAAATGATAAAGCCAGACTTACCTAACTGCACTGAGTTAGTTTAAAAATATACCTTTAAAAGTAATTTATTTATGGTGCTCTGAAAAACTCCTTCTACATACATATCCACATCAGGAAAAAGACCTTGCACATAAGCTTTGCATAAATAAAAATAGCTTTAACTGAGATAACCTATGAAGTTTATCCTCAAAATAAAATTAAATATTCGGGATGGCTAAATGAGGCACAGTTTTTCCATGGGAAAAACATCAAAGTATTATTTATTTTTCTGTAAGTACTTGTTTTGAAAAGCTTTTCCTCCCCACCTGGGCTTCGGCTAAAAGCCACAATCTACATTTAAACAGTGTGTACGCTTTAGAGAACTATCAACCATCTTTTTTAAAGCAGAAGCATATGAAATTATTTGATCCACTTTTCATACAGAAAGTCTAGGGCTGACCATAAAGAAATAGGCAGGCTCCCAGTATAAACTTACCAGGATTACATCAAAGACCTTCCTCTAGGATCAGACGATTGATTTCTTCAATGCTTTTTAGAATTTCTTCCAGGATATTTTGGGTTATTGCCTTAGACCTTTGCTCAGCTGGAATGACAGATATTCTGTTTGCTAGACTGTGATGTTCTCTCTTTATAGGGGAATGAGTGTCTGTAGTTTATACACACGTTTGCTATGTGAACAGGGAGACTTGGAAAGTTCACAAGCAAAATTATTATTTATTGTTTCAAAGAAAGAGTAGTTTATTACAGAAACACTGATACAGGCTTAACCGCAGCATCTTATGCAATACAGAGACTGCTTGTTATCCTGTGAGCTCAAGACTGGGGCACTCTATGCTCAGAGAAAATTCCCGCTTCCCCAATCAGGCATTTGTTCTTTATATACATTTAACACATAAGGCTTAGCTTTACAGCTACTACCTTCTTTACCTAACTCTCTTGAAACTAATCATCCTGGAATCACAAAAGATTTTTAAGATAGGACAAGAAGCAGCTTAGTCCTTACCTACCACTATCAAATCTTTGGGGAATCAGACAGCAAACTGTCTCTAAGGGCAATGCGACACACTACCCACCATTCTCCTTCCTCCCCCAAGACAAATCTGTCACCTCCATACCACTCATCATTCACATCAGAGTATGGATCAAAAGATCCGAGGCTGCTCCCAAATCCCATTTCTCCTGCAAGACAGTACTTTGTTCTGTCACTTCCCTACTGAGTCTATCCCCTTATTTTATGCCTCACAGCATGTGTGGCTGCACCCCAAGATCAAACACCCATGCATGATTTTCTTTCACAGATCTTGAATCACAATGTTATACTTTAATAGGAACCTCAATATACTTAATCCCTTTAAAGCTGCCACAGTAATGCCCCCAAATGCATTAAATTCCATCCTAATCACAAAACGTGAAGTATTTCTCTCGATGGACACTGCATAGACTGTTCTGACCACATGCCAATCCATCTCTGAGCTAAAGCAATACACACTGCCTGCATTTGTTAGTTTGAAGCCCAAGGATACATGGCTGCAAATTCCAGAACTTAAAAAGTTCTCTGCTGCAGATTTTGCTCAAAACATAACTGATCCCCTCCCACATTTTAAGGGAGCATCTCACATTCTCAAGGGATTCTCACTGAAAGTGATAAAAAGGACCAGTGCCACTGAGCCTGCATTTAAATCCAAATCCATTACAACCGAAAGCAAGACTGGTAGATGGCACTTTTCAGACAGCTCAGCCAGTTTCAGAGTTCCACAGAATTTTCAGATCGAGAAGGGTTATTGGAAAGAATTGCCAAACTCAGAGCTCTGACAGAAAGCAGAAAAAGCTGCTTGCCTGCTCAGTCTTGTGAACAATAATTCAGTTTTATTAACAACAGCTTCATATTTAAGGATCAACTCCTTCTCATGTACGTTTGGCAAGGACCTTGGTTTGAACTAGGGAACCACGAGATCTTCTGTTACCCCTGCCAAGGGGTTAGCGTGGCGGGATCTTTTAGGTGTATTTTTACAGGGCTCTTCTTAACCACTGAGGAGCTTCTCAGGCCCTGATGGCATTTTAGTCTCCAGTGGCCACAGTCTGGTCTTCTGATGAGCAAAAGGATTCACTCCACCAAAGATTTTATAGACTAAAACAATAGGATCATTTATTGCCCTGTAACATACAATAGGCCACACCACACAAACAAAATCAGTGGTAGTCCGTTTCACAGCTGTTATAGGACCTCCCAACAAAAGACCACATCATTCCCTTCCTCAAATGATTATATTCTGTATGACTAAACCAGAAGTATTTCTCACATATGACGCGCACGTATCAGGCCATGTGATACCCACACGTATAGGTGTTTAGGAATCTGGCTGAAAACTTACTTGCAGATATAAGCCTGTTTGAAAGCAATCTCCCATGACAAGCCAATGGAGTGGTCCGTATCAAACGGAGGACATGACAGCAGTCTATTGGCAAGACACTAACTACACAGGCCTTTCCAACTCAAAAAAGGAGGTCTCACATGTTCAGAAGTGTCATCTCTACTCTGCAAATTACAAGATAAGATATATGCCATATTGTTCTGATGACAATAAACCCAGAAGTATACAAAAAGCAAATGCACTGTATGGCTGTACCCCTTGCAGAGAGACCAGGGCAGCAATAGTTGAATGTACACAAGTCATTTCCCCTCTCTCTTAGATTACGCAGTAGTAAAAGTATCTGCGCCAGCACAGCCCTTTCACCACAGCTAACACCACTGGCGTTCCACCACTGCAAGACAAATGTCATGAGATATTCCAACACAAACACTCTTTGCTGGCTCAGAAATCAGACACAATGAAGATTTTGCATTTGGAACTTGGTTAATAATTCTTGAATGGAATACAGTCCAACTCAGTCTCCCATAGCTGTAGTTACTCTGTAGGAGTAAATACGAGCTTGGTTTTGCTGCCAATGTTGGCAGATATGACTAAATAAATTCACAGAGAAAGTCTATTTGACCATTTTTCACATTAATTTTTTTAACTAAAACTGTATCTCATTTTCCATGCAAAGATATCTATAAATATCACAGTCTGAAAACTCGCACGTATTCAGAGTAACTAGTACATTAACTAGAAAAGTGGTTTAGTTACAAAAAAAATACTTCAAGTATTTTGTACGTTTCAACATCTACCATTTACTTTCAAACCAGGTTTTGATGCTGACATTCACAAAGCAAAATCCATCCACAAGGATTTCTATAAAGGCCAACATCTGCAGCACAGAGAGCAATGTTCCATTTTGATTTAAATATCATCACTGAACAATTATTTCCCCAACTTTGGAAAAACTCTTACAAAGTTTGAATACTCAAGAGACTTCTTTTTTCTTCTGTTCATAACCCAATTCAAAGGAAACCATAAAAGTCAACTAAGATCTTCTTCTGAAGGGTGCCTACAAATAGCCACTTACTGAGCTCCTCCTGGGTCTTATTACAGATCTCACAAAACCTACAGAAAATCCTTCTGTTAATGAATGCTGCTGTAAAGAACGTTCCCATATGTCGACAATCATGTGCTACAAATTTCCCATTTTTGTTATAACCAAAGTTTTAGTGTAAGCCTGGACTGCATTATTTACATTTAAGTCATTAAAGAATATAACATACTGTTGTTACTTTTCATCCCAATTTACGGAAGAAAATGTACTCCATAACCCAGACCACCTCATTCAGAAGAATTAAGGTTTCACTAAGCCAAGGGGGACTATCAGTAGCCCAAGAGACATAGCTTGTATCGCGTAGATGAGGACTTCACCCAGCTACTACACAGAATATCTTTCCTTCTTACAAAGATCAACCTATGTAACTCCACTTTAGATTAGAGGGGGTGGGAGAAAGAGGGTTGTTAGAGATCAAAAAAAAGTTACTTTAATGAGATTGTTTGCAGAAACTTCACGGGCCATTCAGCTTTCCAATCAACACGCCAAATTAAAAGTGCACCACATTAAATCTGAAACACCTATAAAACAAGCCCTGATGAAATACAGACTATCTTCCATCCACCTCCTCCATATGGCTCAAGCAAAGTCAACTTTTAATTTCATAACACAAAATATTTAATTTATGCTTTTCTTCATATGTCAATTTAACCTCCGGCACATAGCTTTGAAACCATGTAAGGATGTCTAACACTTTCCATATGGCAACTGAATTGTGGCTTTTAATTGCACCAACTGGTATCATTCAAGGATAATTCCCTTGGAATCCAGCTTTCTGCTACAGTATTGGCCAATTCACTAATCTCATCACCATGGCACTAATACTTTCAAAGACTCTTTGATTGTTAATATTCATATTATAATTTTCCCAAACCAGAGCTGTCAAGATATACTATGTGCACCACTAATTAAATTATCTTGGTTTGTTGGCACCAAATTTCAACACTAAATAAGATTCTGCTTCTCTCCCTTTCAATACAAAGTTTGGCAATTTTATTTTGTCTGTATCAAAATATTTTTTTTAGTCACACCAATATCTAGCACGACTGAGTCTGTTGTTTCTTTTAATCCTTAAAGTCAATATAAATAATTATCTATACGATACTGACATTAATGTACTTGAAAACGTTTCAGTTTAAAAGATCATTTCAAGCAGCCACACAAGATAGCACCCAAGGAAATTTTAATTGCTCTTGTCACCGTAGTACGAAGGCAGTCTTTCAAATGTCATTCTACCCATGAGATGACCCCAATGCAGTGCTACAATTAAATCTTCCACTTCAACAGCCTTTAAGCCATAGTATATACATACCACTAAGGTCTCTTTTCTGTTTATTATTTCCATTTTGGATGAATGATCTACCCAGCTGTGTCTTCCATAAAGCTATGTATTTTTATATGCACACACACACATGCTATTTAACAGTGGGGGATTGGGAAGGGCTTTTTTTTTTCTTTTAATTTAAGAAAGATCATGCTAGAGGAGCAGTGAAGTTGACACTGGCGTAGTCTCCTCTCAGCCATGCAAGGAATGCCCATTAATGTCACTGGCAGTTACAGGCACAGAACAAATGGAGAACAAGCCCCACCTCTGAAGCAGTGATGTGCCTCAGCATTTCATACTGTATTATTCCCAGACCAAATACTCAACTCTAATTAATATCAATTAGAGTTGAACATGACGATCACTAGCACCAAAGAGGCCAGTAGAAGTGGTAAGCTTTTCTGTTTTACCTAAAATGATTACTTGCAACTTGCCTCACTGTGAGCTGGTTTGAAATTTAATTAAAAATATGAGATCTTTTTCCAATCCCAAGTGCAGATCTGAATGAGACAGCGAAAGAAACTAGTAAAATTTCTTATGGCTTTGAAGATAAAAGTAAATTGAACTAAGCAAATGTCATATTTAATATTTTCCCCTCTAGCACAAAACTACTGCTCAGTTAAATAAATAAATACATGAATATTTGCAAACAATGTTGATCTCCATAAATATTCTGTAAAAGTAAACACACTGAATAAATTTAAACTTAAGAATTGTACAGGATAATCCACAGTGTCAGAAAACCTTTCTGGGCACAAGTTATCTCATTCTTAAAGCAGCAAAACCAGTATATTTACTTGCTCTAACAGATTTGCAGCCCCAGTGGTTGCAATTAGCTTTGAAACTAGAAGATGACTCTGGACCTCATACTTTTCACGGATGCAACAGAATTCCTTTTTTCTTTAATTCTACGTGACGTGGAAGGCTGCAGCCCAGCCCTCAGCCTCCATAGCAATTAAAACATTTAGAGCAGAGCAGCCCCTGCTGGGCAGGTGGCAATGGTTTAATCAGAGCTTTTAGCACAGGACAGAAAGTTGTATACACACCAGAAGCGCATATTTCAGATACAGTCCCCTCCCCCTGGCTCATGCCTTCACCCAACAATTTACTATGAGATCCCTCTCAGATGACCGATGCATTTGGCAATAGCTGGACACTAATTATTGTTCTCCCAGTGAATTGAAGGAGAGAGGGAAAACACATGGACAGACAAAATACGACATGGATGACACGTCAGCTGAAAAAGTCTGCTCTAACCAAGACACTCTCAAAACTTCAGTGCAGGAAGAGAAAAGGTGGTGTATTCTTGAACCCTCCTTGTGTCAAACACCCCTTGAGTGAACTGACGGAAAGACCTCCCCTCCACAACTACTGTAAATTCAATCATTCTGGAGAGGAGGACAAATGAAATTTTATTACTTTCCTGTATTAGTCACTCATCCCTCTTGTAAAATGTGACATGAATCCCCCTGAACTTCAGCGTCATCTCCCCTGGATGACTAACTTTAGCAAAACAATTCAGTGTGTCTGTTCTGGAGGAAGCCAGCCTTCCAAGAACAACCAAGACAGAATTTTTGACTTATATAGAGCAATGTAAATCAAATTTCACTATCGCGTTCAAGTTCTAACCAAAATGATTCAAAGCTTTGAAGTTTTGGGCTTGGAAGCAACCAGGCACTCTCCTCTCCCATCAACCCGTCTTCGGAAGTACACTGGATTTCACCAAATAGGGCCCTACATACTAATGAAAGCACCATCAACAAAACTCTGGCTAAGGATTCCTAGAAGGAAAACTATTTCTAGGACCATTATTTTTTTAAAAAACTCAACTGGATGTTTCTCTGAATGCAGATATTTTCATCAGTGTTTGATCTAACTCTTTCTGCCGTAAGTCACAAGTGCAGCAATTAGGACCCGTTTCAGGGGAAAAAACATATTTTAACGAGAAGCCAAAGTTTCAGCTGTGACACAGTAAAACTGTACCATTCCACAGAGCCTTGTAAGCTAATTGAACATTTTAGGAGGAATTTTGAAGTAGTAAGGAGAATCAACCAAGGGCTCTTCAGTGCAACATTACAATACTATGGCGGAATACACAACTGTCCCACACAATCCCATGTGACTAACCATAAGTAGAAGTGACTAGTATTTCTACATCTCAAGATGAATGAAGAGCCAAGAGGTTAGGCTACAATTCGCTTTGTATCTTGGTATAATTATAGAAGAGATCAAAGAGATCTCAGAAGAGAAACAGTCATGCAATCTCAGTTATGGAGTCAATAGCTGTGACTCCACAATCCTTGTCAAAAAGACTGTACATATGGCACATCTGGTTCCAATGTAGGATTAGAAATGCATCCTTCCATATTACCAAAAGTTCATATTTTAAAGGAACTTTAATGTAGCTGTCACGGTGTGCCTGTGACAGGATGACAATTAAACTAAATCAATTAGCAGGCTACATATGCATACAGATACTACCAAATATATTAGGCAATAAATTGCTAGTATTTTCAAACATTCAGAAACAGCTCTATCAGGATGACAGTAAAAAGCCTCCTGGGAACAGGGCTTTTAAACATACTTAAACCTATTTACATTTTTATAATGTACTAAAACTGTAGACTAATTTTTAGTTAATGGCTTGCTAATTGCTGAGCTATCATGAGGAGGACACCTTGAGTAAGAAGAGAAATACTGTTCTACTGTCATTGCAGCTGAGCAGACCTCATGGAACTGAAAACTGAAGAGCTTTGTGAATAGCAAAACACCTTTGACAAAAGATTTTTTTCTTCTTTTCAGAAAGTAAACTGTCTTTGTGGGAGAAAATATATTTCACAAAGCTAAAGTCAGAGTTTTTGACCTTTAACTCTTGTATTTTAAACCTATGTTTAGTTTGCTGAGCTGAGCTTCTTTCCTAGGAGATATATATGTATCTAAAAAGCTTGACTCACAAAAATGGGGATAATTAAAAATAATTAAAAGCACATGTTTTTACTCTTTGCATCTGTATCATATATCTATGTACCATTGTTAATGAGAACTTCTTTCTTTGGACACATTGTCTCCAAGTAAAGCACAACAAAAAATCACTTCAAACAACCATAAGTGCAGGTTGAACATGAGGCAATTATGCTGATCAATTACAAACACTTACATCAAAATCTTACCCCCTTTCCCTTACTTGTAGTGACTCCCAAACAATTTATCCTCCTCCAAATATAACACTGGTGGAACCTAAAGAGTCATCATTAGCTTTTCCCATGCTACACACCTTCTACACCCCACCTAAAATGACGTATTCTCCACTTGCAAGTTAATTTTTCCTGAGACATGAGAAGCCCAGGCTTCTGACAATAAAACTGGTGGCTAACAAAGCGAAGAGCCTGCAGGAGGTTTGGTGGCCCTGCTCTGCCTGTGCTTTCAGAGCCACATTCCTCGCTGAGAAGCGCAGATTCCAATCTCCCCATCTCTCAGGTTACTTTTCCACTGATGAAGCTTTCAGGGCTTGATCCAAAGCTCATGGAAGTCAATGGGAGTCTTTCAGTAAACATCAATAAGCTCTGGATCATACCCTGAAACACTATGAGGACCATATCTAAGAACTGTTAAGTTTGTTTACCTCCCATCATGCCTTTTTGTTTAAAGAGACAACACTTAAAAAAAACAACAAAAAAAGCCAACTTAAACATTTCCTCCAGCCCAACTTTATAGGGGAGGACTGGAGGAAAGAGAAAGGGTGGGAAGTGACCAGTGTGCTAACAGCCAGGACAAGTGACATGTGCAGTAACTCTTACAAAGAAAGTCAGCCACACATTATTAGCAAAGAGCAAATAAATAACAATACACTCTTCGGGGATTTCTCCTTTCCCGAATTCCTCTGCCAAAATGTCACAGACAAACTTGTGCACCAATCAGGGTTCACAAGCTTGCATGCACTGGCAGGGTGCTGGGCTTTTCCCAGAGATTCTCTGTTTGTTCATGTTTGTGAAGGGTTTTGTTCTAATCGTACTGCCCAGCCACTAGCAAACAGGTCCCCTTACTCCTCTGGCTTTTGTACCAGCACTAAGTTTGCTCTGCAACTCCTAACTTCATCAAAGGACTGAAGAAAACCACCCACGGGGCAGCCCCTTGGAGCAGCATTAGGGCAAAGAAACCCTTCCTTTGCACAACCGACCCTTGGGAGGGAGAGAGGGATGTAGAAAGAGCTTTCGGTTTTCCCTGTTTCAAA
>VZSZ01001255.1:172515-313647 GCA_013398815.1 Ibidorhyncha struthersii | reverse complement strand
TGCGCAGGCTGCGCGGGTCCCCGCGGGGTGCCGCTGCCCGCGCCCGCATCGCCCGCGGCGGGCTGCCCCCTCGGTTCGCGGAAAAGCAGCTTCTCCGCGCGGGCCGAAGGGTGTCCCTCCCAGCCGCGACCCTTCAGGAGCGCGGAAGGGGTCCGGACGCCCCTGCGAACCGCCTTCCGTCGCGGCTGGGACTCGGATGCGGTGATGGAGCGCTCCTGAACCCCTCGTGTCCCTACTTAGTAGTATCTGGATTGGGAAGGAAGCCAGCACGTCTGGAAAAGCAGTTGTTCAACTGACTTAGTCCTGCAAACTGTTTTGCACGGGCACCTCTGCGCACACAAGCGATCCTACTGAAGTCACTGCTAATGCCAAAACGCAGTTTTCAGGGTCAGATCCGGAACCCTTTCTCAGAGATTCAAAATGTTGGCAGCAGGAGGAGGACAAAGTGTCTATCAGCTTTTCAAAATTATTATTATTAATTGAGTAGATAAGATTTAAAAAGAATCTCCCCTTCTTCTCCCGTGTATGAATAGTATATTTTTTTACATATAGAATAAACTAAAAGGAAACTTGTTGTTTCATAAAGACAATTCTCACAGTCATTAAATTTTTTTTTCCTTCCTCTGGCTGGTCATTATTTTTATGTTTATGAAAATCACATCTCCCTTGAGATCCTTGCAGTTCAACTAGGAGAGATAAAAGGGAGCGCGTAGTAGATTCAGAACAAGAAAAAATGAAGGCTTCTGAGAATTTCACTCAAGAAACTACTAGTTAAACTATGTAGGGATTGACCCAGATGGGCCTGGTCCAAAAACTTCAAGGCCACATCTGCGCTTTCAAATCCATACGTTTCAAGCACAGGGAGGAAGGAGTTAGACTTGGGAGCTCATCTGAAAAAAAGATTCAAAGCATATGTAGTAACGCTTCTGCAGGGAATTGGGACGGGGAGAGGAGGGTCAGGCTTGGAGCTCATTTTTAGAAGGAATTCCAAAGCACATGGATGTGGTGAAGGTCTGGTATGAAACGACTGTGCAGCACAGGCAGTGGAAAGCTGTTAAATGAACCATTTAAAGCCAAATTGTTCTTTGGATGACTGCAAAGTCATTTCTCACATTATTTCAACTATTTATCTGTCTAGCAAAGAAAACACTTGAGTTGTGAAATGCAGCTATTGCAACAGCATCAATTGCTTGTCAAATAGCTAATAACAGGCATCTTTTGTGAATCTCTTTTTTATGTATTTTAATAATTTATTTGGCCCATTTTTTATGTCGTGTATTTAAAGTGACATATTTGTTCCTTTGAAGATTGCCTCTTGTTCTGGGGAGGAGAAAGAGGGGAAGAAAGTGATTTAGATGAAGCAGACTCCTTGGGGTCTGAGACTCACCTAGGCTGTGAAAACTTGTGAAAACTCTCTGATGCATATTAAGAAATTTGAAATTGAAGTACCAATTTGATTTTCTCCTCAGCTTGGCATATACTCAAGTACCCTTTTGTAACTTCATCAGCAAATGTTTTATTTGGGATATCATTTATCTTCACTGTTTACGAGAAATGGAGAACACCTTAGCCGAAGTGCCCCCAAAATGGTATGGATTTATTCGTTTATTTTGTGAAACGGTGCCCCCATCATTCAGCTCATGGGAACAAAACGAGGCCTTAGAAATGTCATGAGTTCAGCAGGTCTGAGCAAGCGACGGGGGAAGAAGTCTTCGCTTTCACAGTGGATTACAGAGGTCCACTTGTCTCCCAGTTACGGACTTGCATTTGTAACACAGTCACTGTTGTGCAGTACTGCTTTCACATATGCAGCGTTTGTTAGAGTTTAAAGCAAGCCCTTTTTAATAACAGTCCGTGATGTACCCTGCAAAACCAAGGTTTTCACAGGAGAGCAAATCTGACAAAAGAATCCCAAATGTCAATAACTGACTCTGCATACGGTGGGATTCATGATTGCAATGCTTGGGCACAGGAGTAACACAAACACAAGCTGGTTACATTACACTGAGCAGGAATCACAACTGCGGCTATTTCTTCCTCCACCTGGGAGAAAGTTTAAGCTACTCTTAAAGGGCCAAAGCTTGAGATTCTTAGTGTATTTTTGCTCATGCAAATTCCAGTTGATTTCAGGCAGATTTAGCATGGTGTAACAACTAAAGAGGGATCTCAGGATTTGACTCAATAGAATTATAATGATCCTCAAAACTACAGGGACCTCGAGGCACACAAAGCCTTTTGTTTTTCCTTCCATGGAGCCAGAAGTGTGTTAAGTAGTGACGTCTAGTAAAATATCAGCACCATTCATAAAACTGTACTGTCTCTAATTCAACCCAGTGACCCCAGTGGAATTCTGAAAGTTCAAAAGCCATGACGTAGAGTATTATTCATTGCCCTTTCATTAGTGCTGACTACGCTCTACTTTTCCAGAGGACGGACAACCCTTTTGAACCTTGATACAATATAAACTATTTGATCATAGGAAATAAATGTATCTCAGCCAAGGAACAAGTGAACAAGACCACTCCAGGAACTAATTTTCAATATTCAATAGCATAGTAAAATCAATAGCAATACTTGCGATAGCAAGAGTTGTAGCATCAGTTAGATTGAGAAGAGCCCTGTGTGTACCACTGAAGGTTGTTCTGATGTCCTGACGACGAGTGGAGTACTTCTATGCAATGATCTCAGCCAAAACAACACATCTAGTTTGATTCTGTATTTGCATATTAACTACAGAACAGCGGGCAAAACCAAATGCTAGCCTAGTGTATGGTAAAGTAAAGCAGCATTGAAAAGGTTCAGATTCAACACATACCTAAAGATAACTAAATATGGTATAAGGCTGCATGACAGCGAGTGTCCTAAAACCAGATATTTAGAGGCCAGGGTAGAAATACTATGCTACACACTAATGGTGTACCCAGAGGGAGCGGGGCAAATACAGATGATAGATGGAAGAATCACACTGATTTTCCTGTCTGGGTAACGGGCTAAGTGGTAGGATACTGCTTTCCAGTTCTCCAGATTTACCTCCTTCCTTTTTCCCCCCTCTGCTGCCATGTTCCCATCCAGCTGAAGATGAAAGACGTCTGGCATTAGCCTCCCAAGGTCTCAGATGGTTGCTGTTCTCTTCCACCTGGAAGTGGCGTGCAGGTCATGCTGGACCACATCCAGCAGAAGTAAGGGTTGAACTCTGCTTTTTAAAGTGGAAAACAACATGCAATTCTCACAAAATTGTGCACACAGAGGCAGTAAAGTGCAAACTGTGCTGCTCCTTGTCTGTGTTAAATAATCTATGTCTATATTTCACAGAAGCGTTTTAAGAAAAAGCTGCTCAGTTGCAAAAGGAAAAACACATACAATGGCATGTTCCTAAAGATGCTTCTGGTGCTCTCAGCACCATTGTCAGGGACATCTTGAAATATATCTAAACTCTTAATATTTCCAGGATCCAGCTGATACAGAACTTTGAACCCCCTTGCTCTCAAAATCATAAAGAAGGTCACAAACCACACTCAGCCTCCTTTTCAACCACCTTCCAATCAATCCCCATTTACCCTATCAACAAAGAATTGCCCACAGACAGGATACCTCTTCAACAATTGCTTCAATTACTACCCTGCTGATGCATTTAGGGTTACAATCCTGCTCTTGCAGGTATGACTGATCCTTTTATAATAACATTTAAACTTTGTTTTGGTGATCATGAGCGCTTTGATCACTCATTCCCAACACACACAAATGGGATGCCTGTCACAAGACACTGTTTCAGCTTTTGGGTCTTTGTCTTTGGTACCTGTGGTCCTGGCAGTTTTTTCAGCACTTTTGCCTCAGGCATTTTTGCAATCTGGCATGTCAGCACCTAGTAGCTTTAGCAACTTTGCAGCCTTGGCTTATTGCCTCAAAGCTTTGGCATGAGTCTGCGCTGTGGCATCCTTTCAACTCCAAACCTACTTGCTTCGCAGGTTTTCTTTGTTTCTTTTTAGGATGTCAGCAACTGCCCTGACCCTAGGGGGGAAGAAAGACTGATCAGCAAGTTCAAACAGTGTCTGTGCAGCAGAAAGATGTCTATCACAAATGAGCACGTTCACTACAACACTTGCCTTACTGTGTAAGCATGCCAGATACTGCACATGCTCAGGTACCAAGAGAAATTTTTCCAGGCCTTCTTCGAGATTACCCCTATATTACTTCTGAAAGCCTGTGACAATCAGCTGGAGAAAATCCTGGCAAACTTCGTAGTCCCGGACAGTTAGAACACTATGTCTCCATACTGCAACGAGTATAGTTTTCATCAGCAAAGTATTTTCTCTTTCACCTCTCTTCAAAGCCAAGAAAACCCACCATGCAGACGTAGCTGTTGGGTTTAAGGGTATTGGTAGTTCAGGGTCACAAGTGCTGATTCAGCAGATGAGCTGCTTCCCACAACAACCACCAGGAGACAACTGGGTGTCCGTTGTACTGCCTCCATTAAAATACTCCTTTTCAGGTAGTATCACAACTTCTTTGCATTAAATTCAGGGAGATTAATCTAAGAAGTCTTAAAATGGAAAAATCCACAATGACGAGTCTATAGGCTCATGCCAAGTTAATCTTTGGTCTCGCCACCTATTACTCTGAAAGCCCATGTCAGCAACGGCCTTCATTGATGGCTTGAGTTTTGGTGCAGCTGGAAGACTTCTCTGTTAGAAATGCTTTGTTGTTGTGAACTGCTAATTGTCACCTGGTTTGTCCTGCAACTTTTCTCTCAAAGGACTTTGCACAGCCAACTCAATAATCCAGACTTCCTCTCATCAGAAAAGTGGAAACGTGGGAAAAAAATTACAGAAGATGCCAAAAATCAAAGAAGATACTCTTGCTACTATGTATCTCTCTATAGCCAAGGAAGTTGGATCTGGGCTTTCCCGGCAATTTAGAAGCAACTGGCTTTTTTTGGTAGATTTTAATGGGTATTGGATCTAGAATCTGTTTGCTTGGAATCTGACTGCAGATCCACCAAAAAAAAATCAAAGATCACACAGAATTAACCAGGAATTTTTCTGTCAAAGTTTCCTCAAGGAAAATGCAGTTCCGTCCCAAATAAAACGAACTTGCAGTTTATTCACAAATCTGAAACACTGTGGATGTCCTTCATAAAAAAGGCAATCCTTGAGGTATTTTACAACGTGATTTTACTAAGTTTTTTTTTTTCCAGTGGATATTTTGCTGAGATGAAATTTGCTAACAACTATAACAATATGCAGAGAAAGAGGAAAAATAACTTTTGCCAACATCATGTACAGTGTACTACACATAAAAAGAAAAGAAGCAAAGTAAAAAGTAGTGCCATGACTTCAATAATCAGATCCTTCCCTTTAGCATCTAAGAAATGACAAGTAAGAAAGTTTTAATATAGGAGAGGATTTTTATTTGCATTTCTTAACAATAAGAGTGGTTTATACTCCACCTGGTGTCTTTTCTCACATCATCTTTTATGGGCTTCTCTCAGTGACAAGTACCTTTGTACAAAGGTTTCCTCCCCCTTCTCCCCCTTCTCTGGTTCTAACTCTCTAGCAGGCTTCAGCATACAAACACAATGGGAGCATTGAAAGGAAGACAGTGGGACACCTCCTTTGATCTTGTGTTCTAATAACTTGTGTATGTTTGTGTCCAAAAACAATGTTCCAAGGCTGTGAGGACTGCTGCTGCCGAAAAGAATACTCATCACAGGGGTGGTGGAATAGTTAAACTGTATTCAGGAGAGTAAAGTACTGGCCAGCAATGTAAACAGCACACTGTAAACTGCTAAATGCTCTGATGGCTGAAAAGGGCCCCACTCCTGACAGCTGACAACATAGACAACATAGGTCTGTTCAAAGCGTGGCACTGAGGGTCACCATTAAATCATACAATTCCCTATTACTTTTTATATCCATTCTAGAGGATACTTACTGCATATGGACAAAAGAAATGTGTCTTGCATTAAAGCAAATGGCTACTGTCAGATAGGCCATCTGAGCTCCTCCACTCTACTGCTGCTTGCTCAATGTTGTTGGAGTTTTTTTAAACTACAAGAAACTGGATTTTTGTTTTCATTTTTCATTTTGTAACTTGCTGTTGCTTTTCTTTCTAAGAAAAGGGTGCGGAAAAATAACTGGCATGAGAACAGAATATGATCAGTCAGACCTTAAACACAGCACACTGCTTGTGTAAAGTCACTTCTGACAAAGTGGCAACCCACAGTGAGGAGTGGAGGAAGGAGAAAGTTGCTTGATCCCCATCCTATTATTTACAGCTATGGCCCGGTAAAGTCTTACACACTTAGTTATACTGTCACATGTTCATAAAGCTGTGAACTTTGGAAAGAGAATGTAAGAATCAGGATCTGCACCTATATTTTTTATATAGGTTCCATCTCTGGGACCAGCAGACTTTACAGAGTTTGACAGTCACCAGGCCTGATTTTCAATATGATAGCCTTTGCAAAACTCTCATGAAACATGAAAGGCCTGAATTCAATGTGTGTTGGTTCAGCACAGAATTTCTATGTTAGTTTTGCTTGTTTTTTTTTAAACAAGCATAAAGTCTGTTGAAGTTCTGTTGCTACAGTAACCAGGGTTGGTTACAAATAAGTAAGTGTAAGAAGTGTTTAACTTAATAGATATCTGAAAAGGATAAAAAAAAATGTTAGTAAAACTACCTTTTAAGGTCTGTGTGAATTGTAACAATTCCAAAGTGTTCTGGCAAACTCACTCTTAACCATATCATACCGGGAAAGAAAACTTTACTCTAAAAATATGCCTGGGCTGCCATGTCACTGTACAAATCTGGCACCAGTAACTTGCCACAAGTATTTTGTCATTCTAAAATAAACCTGGCTATAAAAGAATGCCTTCTTTTGAACATATGGCAAAAGAAACCTTCAGGTCTATTTGTAAGTTGCTTACACGTGGAATCTTTGGTTACTGTTGGTTTTCCCAGAGATACTCTGCTTACACTAAGGAATGGTGTTGATGTGAAGCTTGTGATGCAGCAGGCATACAGCGACTGACAGAGGTGAGGAGCGCTGGCAAAGACAACAGCCATTCTCCATTCAGTATGCGTGTTTCTGCTCCGCTGAACACAGAGCAGACCCTGGCTGCCTGCAGCCTACAGACAAGTCTTGGTGATGAATTGCACAAGACTTAACCAGAAAAGATCTAAAATGTTAACTACAGGTTCTCTGTAACTTCATCCAAGGGCACATAAAGCATGGTCCTGGCCCAGTGCTCAGCATTTGCGCAGCTTACCAAAGCTGTTGAATCAGCAATAGACTCCTTTCAGACATGGACCTAGGGAGGTAGAAGCACACAGCAGAAGTAAAGAGCGCATTAGCACCGCCCAGCACCACGCACAAACACTCCAGGTGATGAGACACAGACTGAGCCTTTTCCCTGCAAGGAAAACAGGAATCACTGATGCAGTTCGGCTATACTGGTGCGACCAGCACAGCACAAACAGCTCCATCTAAAGGGCCCTTGTTGTTTACCTATTTTCTGTAGACTTAGCTGTGAAAAGCAGCTTTGTTTTCAAAATTTACTTATTTTTTTTTCTTACAAGATGCATCCAATGGAACCGCAAGACTGGCTCATACAGGTAAGACACTATCTTAAATGACCTTAAAACCAAAGCCTTCTTCACTCCTACAAGGAAACTTCTGAAGTCCTGGCAGATGGACAAATACGAGATGACTAAGTAAACTCTTTGAACATTTAATTTATACTTCTCTGATTTATTTTTTTTTTTACCATTAACTGCCAGTGTTACAAGACACTGCATCTACCCAGCACATTGCACATTGACCTAATTTGTGTGCTGTATACGTGGCCTCTTCACTGTACCTCTGCAACATTGCCATGTGGCATTAATGACATAATTATTGCATTCAGATAGGCTGCGCTAGTTTGAATGAAGTGAAGATAACCCATGGAGATCCACTTTGCTGCTCTGCTCCACACTCCATGTCCTTTTGCATTGTGTATTTTCAAATACATGACAGAAGCTACAGGAATTCTGGGATTTGCATAAAACTAACAAGCCCCCAATTCTTCTCCTGGCATTCAGTAATTTTGCCACGGTGGTTTTGAACTAGTGCCAGACCGCATTCAACCAAGACAGTGTTTCTGCCAGCATCCTGCAAAGGCAGGGTGCATCATAGCAGGCTTTCCCTTTTGCCTCTGTTCTATCAGCAGAAGGTCAGGCAAGCGAAAGACCTCTGGCACATTAACCACACACCCTGTACTTGTCACAGCATTACCTACTGCTGTCGTTTGCAGGAGTATCTTGCAATGTCTTACAGGAATCTTTCCCTATAGGACTCCTTCAGTATTTTGAGGCAGTTATAGGACTGTGGGCTGGATCACTGAGGCTAATACTGCCTTTGTGCAATAATAGCCCAGCCTCTTATTTATTTAACCAAATTTAGATTCTAAAAAATACAAATTCCTGAAAACATACTAGGTAGAATTCATCTCCCTTTACAGTCAATGGAGAGAAATAAGTGGTTCATGTGACCTATTTCATCTGTCTGTTAAGTTGAAACAAACTATTTTCTAAAAGTACCTATTAGGACATGATTTATTTCATCTTAATATAGACATTTAAAATAGGTCAGATGAAATGGCTATTCCCTTCCCTTGGCTATAAGGGGAGTCTGGGTGACTAGATAAAGTGAAAGCAGTGTAGGCAGCTAAAGTTGGCTGAGATGTGTTCTACTCCCTGTACATGGTGTAAGACTTAAGGTTCCTTTTCCCTCTGGTCTCCAAGGGAGAGATGATAATACTCCTGCATGCTATGCACTGCAAAACATCTAGGAGATCAGAGGGAACAAATTGCTACTAAGCTGAACACAGCTCAAGCAAGCATATATAAAAGCCTGAGACATGACACCTTTGTCATCATACAGAAGACAGTCAATGTGTAAGTTACATACGTGTTAAGCCAGTTCCTGTATCTGTACTTGTGGCTGTTGTGGCACATTTCAAGGTGGATTTTCTATTTCTGCAAGGAGTAAGAATGTCACTGAGGAAAGTTGCAATAGCATAAAAAACACTGTATCAATAAAAGCTTTTCTAACTGCTCTGATCTTAGGGTCTGCTCTAATCAGCGCTCTTGTGCAGACAGGAAGGGCACTATCCAGTGATCAGACCAACCATTCCGATCAACCTCCAGCAGACAAAATACATGAAAGAACAGCTGTGTCATCTCTAGTCCCCTGATATTCCTAACCAACTAAACAGTGGGACCACCCTAGCTTACATAGACTCAAGGAAAGATTGGGCAAATCAACGTAAGGGAAATCCACTGACAGTTTCTAAATGCACAGAAGCCATCTCAAACTCAAGAATTCCCTGAATAACCACTTGTTAGAGACTGAGAGATGATTGAGTGGAAGTATCACAATACCTTAACCCTATTATTATATTCTTCCCCAGGCATCTGCTTCTGGTCACCATTAGAGACCAGCATTCTGTACAGCAATTCTTAAACTACCTACCACAAAAAATAAAGTGGATCATGAGTATTTGAGACCAATTGAAGACGTTCAATTAGTATTGTTCCCATGGAGGAGAGGAAGAAAATTCCTGCACCAAGTTCAACTAAGCCACTGAGCTGGTCTGGAGACTCCGTACTGATTTCAAGAGACCCATGAGGTACAATTCATTCTCTTTATGTCTGAGTAGCTGTACAATAATATCCACATTATTAAAATAAAATCTTGTTTCATAAGACAGTTTCCTCACATGTTCTGAGTATTTCCTACTGAGAGGGGGAAGGCATTAATAAAACTGGATTTAAAATTCTACAAATCAGCATAAATCGCCATGGAAAAAGAATATACTTCAGCTCTTCCCCGCTGTTGGATTATTGTTGAATACCCTATGGTTCTCCACAAATTCTTTCCTGTAGCACAAACCAATGAGATGGATAATATAACTTTTGTTTATAAATTCTATATTCTCTTTACTATAAAGTCTCATATTTAAATAGCTAATCTTAATAGCTAATAATTAAAATGTATACTCAGAATTATGGCACCCCAGCAAATAGTTAAGGAGGTTAAACCTATCAGTCCTAAATCAGTTCAGGATTTATTCTTAACAGGATTGGCAACCTAAAAGTAACATAGAATCATAGAATGGTTTGGGTTGGAAGGGACCTTAAAGATCACCTCATCCTGGTCATAAATGAAGATGTTAAACAGTATTTGGCTCGAGTGTTGGTTCCTTGGGTACACCACTGGTGACTAGCCTCCAGCTAGACTTCATAGTGCTGATCACAAGACTCTGAGCCCAGCAGTTCAGCCAGTTTTCAGTCCACTTCCCTGTCCACTCATCTAGACCGCACTTCATCAGTTTGTCAGTAAGGATGTTACGCGAGACAATGTAAAAAGTCTTACTAAAGTCAAGATAAACAATATCCGCTGTACCATCCACCTTTCATTATAGAAGGCTACCAGGTTTGTCAGGGATTATTTTCCCCCTTCATAAATCAATGCAGACCACCCCCAGTCACCTCCTGTCCTTAGCGTGCTTGGAAATGGTTTCCAGGTTTATTTGCTCCATCACCTTCCCTGGGATCAAGGTGAAGCTGACTGGCCTGTAATTTCTCAGACCCTCCTTTTTGTCCTTCTTGAAGATATGAGTCATATTTGCTTTATTTCAGTCCTCAGGAACCTCCCGCAATAGCCATGACCTTTCAAAGATAATTGCGAGTGGCCTCACAGTGATATCAGCCAGCTCCCTTGTGAGTGCATCCCATCATCTCCCATGGACTTGTGTACATCCAGTTTCTTTAAAGGTTACCTAACCTGACACTCTTCCACAGAGGGCGAGTCTTCATTGCTTCAGACTTTCTCACTGGACTCAGGAACCTGGGATTGCTGAAGGCTGGTCTTACCAGCAGAACTGAGCCAAAGAAGACACTGAGTACCTTGGCCTTCTCTGTGTCCTCTGCCACCAGGCCCACCACCCTGTTCAGCAGCAGACACTCATTCTTCCCTGCAGATACACTTGCAGAAGCCCTTCTTGTTGCCCTTCATATCCTTTGCCAGATTCGACTCCAGGTGGGTTTTGGCTTTCCCAGCCCCAGCCCCACATTGATACAGGTTGCTAGCGGCTACACTGTGGAACACACCTGGAATTTGCCTCTAGAGTCACTTACAAGTGTAAAGTACCAGTCTCAGAAGTAAACATGAAACGGTCCTTTGTGTACAAACTGGCAGGAGAGACTGATTTTGCAAGGGCCACAAAATATCCCGGCCATCCTAATTTTCACTTTAGCAATTAAAAGAACCCAGACGTGATTCCTTGCATTCATTTTAAGTAAATATTATGAGCAAACCTAAGAGTTTAAAACTGCTACAATGGTCCAAGCCTTTGTCAAGCTCATAGCTGGGATCAGAGCTGTGCAGAAATTAAATTTTCTGCTCTGTTGGAAATTCCACAAGTATTTTTTTAAGCATTCTGAAAAAGGAAAAAACTCTTGAAATTTTCATGAATTTTTTCATGCTCTTTTTGAGTTGAAACTGATCATTCTGATTTTTAGGCATTTTCCTATTAAAAAGCACAATTTGTCTTCTTAATTTTAAACAATGGGCTAAAAACTACTTTACAAGGTCAAAATGTTCTATTCCAAAAATTTCAAGTCTATTCAAATGTCCTGCTCCAATATTTTTAATATATAGAAAATGCTCAAAAGTGAAAAATTTATATGGATTGATATTTTGCAATGAAATCTGTTCCACAATACATTTTCTGACCAGGTCCAATTTGATACACGAGAGAATACAGGGATTATATTTACAAGTGGGTTTGTATCTTCAGTGTTATTACTCATCCCTTTCGTCTCCGAAGGGCAAAGATGACTCAGAAAATCATGATTGAAAGTCCAGGCCCTAGATATAACAAATATAATAATTATATTCATTATTTTATCATATTTAAAAGATTTAAGATATCATCTGAAAAAAATATTTTCCAATTCTGATTCACCTGACTCTTTATTTACCTAAGTTCATCTTCCCAGTGATTTTAATGAGGAAGGTGCACTCTGATTTTAGAAGCTTTTCAGTCTCTCTATTCCAATTTTACTATAAAAGGAAGAACATCTTTTTTTTGCCAGTTTCCTTTCCACCCTACTGCAGCGTGCCTCTGATGATGCTAAACATTTTGGCTAGCGAAAGCCAGTGGGCTTTATTTTATGTATTTTTATATTGAGGATGTTTACCATGGCTTTGTTAGAACACCAGGACTTTTTCCCCACGAGAGACAGAAGTTAATAATACTTTGTTTGCTAGTACTGAGTTAACAGTCACGACGTACAGCATCCACAGACTAACCCTGAACAAGAATTCTGTCCCCAGCAGATACTACAAATAATACAAACATAATCCTATTAAAAAGATAAAATAATAGAAAAGAAAATGAGCCAAAAGGAATATTAAGTATGTGTATTCCTTTTTGGGCTTTACAACTATACAGTCCCTCTGAAGCCATCACATTTCATTACAGCGGAGCTTTCTGGTCCAACTTCACTTACAGAAAAGGCGCCTGCATATCCTTGAGTTCTTTCCTGTCTGTATTCGGCATAGATTTCAAGTATAGGATGAGCATCTGACCTTCAAAAAAATCTTAAATTCAGAATATATATAACGGGCTGCTTAGCCATTCTTCTTATTTCTAAAGGAGATTAAATGCAGTTGAAGAAACTACACTGCATTCAGAAACTGGACCCTTTAGAAGAAAGGGTGACATTTTCTCAAAAAGAAAAAGTCCACAGACTAGGACTTTTCAACTGTTTCAGTATAAAAGAGCCAAATATAAAGAGCAGGAAACCATTCTGTACTTTCAGAATAATGTGAAAAAGACAACCCAAGAGAGCTTTAATACCTGAAATGCTCTTAAATCCTAAAGAAAGACTTTTTGTAATACTATATCAAAAGGGGAAAGGGAAATAGCCCAACACAGTGCTTTCCTTTTTTCAGCATGATATGGATGTGGAAAGTATGTTAATTCCTGTATTCTCAAAGGAAAACAAATAGCATAAACAGACAGACAGGAGAGGAAGAGAGCAGTATGTTTAAAATAATAGAGGAACCCACCACTCATTTAAGCTGTTAGCTCTGGGAAGGCTCAGGCTGTGTGTCCAATCACAGGACCTACAGTTTATGCCAAGACTTGTTTCAGATGCATTCTGCACCAACTCCACCAAACGCAAACACAATCAGAGCATTCAGCATCAGACGGTAGGAGATCCCCTTTGATGTTGGGATAAAATGAGGATATACAAGGTTTTGTCCAAAATGACAACCATCCCAGGTTTACTAATGGGTATCTAATAGAAAAAGAGAACTTTATGATGCTCATTAATTACCAAACTGTCATGTGCTTCTGGCAGAAAGAAAGTAATCCTCTTCTCCAGATTAGACAGCCACCACAAAGGACTTCAAAGAACTTTCAGTCCCCTCCCCTGAGAGCTGCCTTGCATAAACCTCACAGCACTAACCGTGCAAATTAAAAGAAGGGAGCAGTTGACAAACCCTTCCTGATACATGCGCAGTCTATTGCTGTTGGCAGTTCAGACACGAGCCCCTATTCTGCTGGCAGATGTGCACATTCTCTATACATAAAACGTGCTCTAAAATTCACACAAAACTTTACAAATTATCAGTAAACAATGCTTTCCATACTTGCTTTCAAGCCTGGAGATATTTGTGCTGAAGATTCTTTGGTGGCAATAAAAAAATCTTTTTTAAGAACATGAAAATGTAGAAGATATACAGCTGAAAGTCTAGTTCTCAGAAATTTTCCTCAGATGTTTTTCTTAATGAGGAGCAGCTAAAGTATGCCTTTTTCTGGCGATTCGCCACAATGGGTACAAAGGACTACCGAGATCGTCTAATATGAGAATGGATGCGTTAGGGAGTATGAAGTGATTCCCCTAGTTGTAAATGGTCAGACATTTACAGAGTTGGGGATTTTGCTTTCAGCACAAATTCCTTCCCTTGCTCCTACGTTTCTATAAACTCTTTATATGCTACTTTTTTTTTTTTTTTTCCAGGGACTGAACCCTACAGACTTCAAAGAATGCAATACATTTCACATATTTATGATTGTCACCCAAATGCATGTATTTACGGTTGTTTTCACAAAGGTCTGAAATAGTGATAAAGTCTGAATTGTCTCTCAGGAGGAGCGGGGGGACGGGTACTTCTGATGCTTGGATGTCACGCGAACTCTAGATGACAGGATTGTGTTCTTCAACGTATTTGCCTTGTGGTTTTTTATTTACTCGTGTAGATTCAAATCACTTCACTGACAAGGTGAAAGACAATGAGCCCCATTATGATTTGGAATCTGAATATTCTCATTCAAAGGCCTTCCCAAGCAGCATTTGGTTAAAGATGTGTGCCTTGGTCTTACTGGGCAGATCAAGTTTTTAATAGGCGCCCCACAAACTTTAAATTTAAATAAGAGCTTTCTCCAACCAATTTGACACATTTTTTAGTACACAATGATTGCCAGAAGCATACTGCTATCCAAAATAGAACTGGCTTTATGTTTACCACAAACATAAGAGTCCAGGGGAAGCAGCGCCGAGTGAGAAATGGTACTAAGAGTTCAAATGAAAAAATAAATAATCATAGGGACAATCAAACACCCTTCCTTTGCTCACAGCACTTTACAGATAGCACTTCTTTGGTACATCATGGTGAGCTTATTCAAAACCCTAAACTGTTTGAAAGATTGCCTCCTTCCCAAGTAATGTGTGTGCTGTTTCTCAGTTTGATTTTTCAATAGCAACAAAATACCTGGGTGAAGGAGGACTTAAATTACTCATTAAAAAAAAAAAAGGAAAATGAACATCCTTGAAAACTCTAGGGTTGCATCAGAAACGTCATGTATTCTGAAAACGTGACCATCCTTGATCACAACTACATATGTAAAATACTAAATGAGACTGGCTGAAATTTGTCATTCAGTCTTTTTAGTGAAAAAATTCCTCTTTTTTGATAAAAAACCCAAACATTTTAATGGATGATTTTTTTTCATATTATAGAAAGATCAAGAACTTAGAAAATAACGCCAGCACAAAACTGGAAAAGATGGGATTTTGCCTGAGAATTCTTTCTCTTTTCAGTTTCCATTGAGGATCAAGATATATTTCCTGATTGTCTCTACAGTTAAGCACTTCATTGTCTCTTTTGCTCGCTAAACACATTCCCTTTTAGAGTATTCTTTTTTTAGATTAATAATTACTAAAAGCCTCAACATTTCCAAATTGAAATGAGTAGAGCTCTAGCTTCCTATTAGTTCTCCAGGAAGAGCATTTATAATGGACCCAGTTACAGCTCATGAAATAAAAATTTAATATTTGAACATGAGAAAGTTTACGTTGGGTCAGTCACAAGGAAGTTACTTGATAGCTACCAGCTCTAGACCATGGAAATAACCGAGTGTCCTACACTGAGGGAAAGACAAGCACTGCTCACACTGAGACGTCCAATGAAATATGACCATAACCACTAAAACATTAGAGTTGTATTCTGCTATAGAAACTTTCCTGATTGTGTCTCTTCAGATTCTTTCCTTCCCAGCAGAACCGTTAAAAGTACCTCTTAATATACTACCACGCGCTCTTGATGACACTACTTCTGTGTAATCTGCCATTTTCTCTAGGATGAAACCATCACCAATTATTTTAAATTATTATTAAAGACAGACAGAGTACAGACCAAGTATCTTGATTAGTTTGTACATTTGCTAGAGATGCCCAGAACTCACAGGCTGAACAGTCACATAACTTTCTTTTCCACCCCTTCATAGAGGTTATCCACTACAGCTGAAAAGACAGTGCCCAACCTTACTTTGTACTTGCAATTCAGCTGATGCAAAAGAGTAGGACATAATCTTTGACACAACATCCTCTGTTAAGAATATCCTCCTCCACCTTCTTCCCCAAACACTAAAAGATAGCCAAGAAACACAGAGTCAAGAGTAGGTCACTCCCAACTCCATTTCACAGGCGTGCATTTCTGAGGTAAGTCCTTCCTTGGGTAGATTAACACGCAAGAGATGTGCCATTCTAGTAAATGGAAGTGATGCATTCATTCTACTTCCACGTCCATAAATTCATCTGTAACTTTTGTCACAATAAGAACAAAATCGCAGTTAATTCCTAAATGAGTACATTTCTGCAGACACACACCAAATTCCAGGATATGTCCACAGAAACATGACTCCATGTGTTGGCTGTTTGCTCTGGTGAACATCAATGGAGAATTCTTGTTTCAAAATACTCTGACTGGCACCAGAAAAACAAGTCATTCTACTGAATGTGAGATAATTTCCACTAGCTTTCATTTGGTTAAGTGACTGCTGAAAGAAAAGAAACTTTGGAAAAACTTGAGAATGACCTGATCCTTGCAGGCAGAAATTAAAATGGAGTTCAATTAAAAAATGCAATGACAGAGGAGTTTGTACTGAATTTTTGTGCTGCGTCTTTGAGCATGTGAAAGGACAAATGAAGGCAGCAAAAAGAAATCCAAAGCAAACAGAGGCAACATGATCTGAGAAGTGTTAAGAAGAAGAGTTTTAGAGTAGAGGGCTGGTTGAATGAAGGCCTGGATCTCCAAGTCCTGTTGTTAATCCCAGCTGTGCTCAGGCAAACAGGCCCCAGTGCATATTCTTTGTAACTGAACAGATTTGTCCCAGAGAAATACTTCACTCCACAGTCAACTTCTCCCAACAGAAACAAGCTAAAATTGGCGAGCCCCTTAGGTCAAAAAGGGATTAGTGGTGTTAGCAATGAGATCTGAAGTATAAGCACAGAAATTTCAAGTTGCTATTCCTGCTAAACCAAAGTGCAAGCTCTGGCATTTTTTCAGCTCAACGTCAAACTCAGATGAATGGCTCACAAGATGGTCAGAAAGGGCAGGAGGTTTTTTAGCAGTCAGCTAGCCTGGTCTAGCACCAATGATGTTGCAACATTTTTTCCCTCTCCAAAAAATGGAATCATTCCAGTCCAGGACCAGCCTTCGATAAGCTTGAACCAGCCAGCACAGGGCATAGCTGGCCACAGCATGACTAAGAGGTAGAAGTCAGGAGGGAAGGAAGAGACCCCCAACTTGAACTGGCAAAGGACTTGAAGAAACTTGTATTTTTGGTATATTCAAGTACTTGTAAGGTCTTCCACGATAAACAAACAACGAACCAGTTTATGCACACTCAGATGCATCTGGACTTGCAGATCAAGATCGGGGGGGAAAAAGAAGCAACAGTCATTCCAAGCGGCTGTGAATTTGCACACAGAACTTGAACCTTTCCCTTTCAGCAGCCCACTGAGCAGGAAGGCAACTGGAGCTAAAAAAGATGCCAACTGATTGCTGTGAACTGAGGCAGCACAACTCAGAGCCTGGTCTATGTTTTGGGAAAGAGGAAGTCTGAGTTATTTTGAGATATTTTTGTGCAATTAGTAAAAGCAATCAATTCAGTTAGTAGAAAAAAGAGTAAATGGAAACAATTGAAATATTAAGTGAAGATATTAAACCTAGTAGCACAAAAAAATTGCCCCTAAAAAAAAAAAGGCAAAGTCCCCAGATGACTGTAGCTACACAGAGCTTCAAAGGGAATAGGAGGCTTATTTGTGAGTTTGCCAGTATGTGAAAACTTCAGCACTGGTTGGATGTGAAAGAGAAACCCTTTTAGTGGTCAGCAAATTGTGATTTGGTAGTTTTAAGAGCTCATTCATCCCTTCCCTACGCATAAACGTACAAATGCACACATGCACACACAAAGACCGCTCCTTTTCTAGCCTACCTGGGAGTCAATGTTTTTACATATTGAACCCAGAGTCTAGTGATGGAGGGTGAGCATGCAACAGAAGTAAGAGTGGTGCTTTAGTAGGAGTAATATTTATGTTCCATAGTACTGTACCTCCTGGCAACAGATTTTAGATCAGCAGGGCTTTTCTACTTGAATTTTCAGGAAAGCAAATTTATGATCTGGACAAACCATGCATTGCTGCCATAGCTCTATAGATTTAAAACACAAACAGGTTCACATATAAGGATGGTAATAATTCTTTGTCCATTATCATTAGGTTGAAAAATTAATAGCAAACGCTATCCCAACCAGAGCAATTACCAGGTAAAGTCATCCAAACAAAACTACATAAGACAAAAACCAGATGGCTCCTTGTGCCTCCGTTAACTCCTGTTAGTATCTAGGGTAAATACACCTGAAAGAACTGGCTTATCAAAAAGCATGAGTACACCCAGAATACACAACTGAAAGTGTTCCCACTTCATTGACTGGAACAATGGATTTGTTCTTTCAAGAATAGCCTATAGAGTGTTAAAATACTTACCTAAGAGGGATGCCACATCAGAAGAGTATGCCACAGTGCAATCATCTGGTAAATGAAGCACTCCAATATACAGTTCATCTTCAGATAATCATGGTTAATGCTTTTTCCATCACAGAAGGAAATCACGGTATTTCACATTGAAATAAAGGTGCAGGATATAGAACCATGTATGAGTTACTACTGGGCCTTTTAAGAGACAAATACTCTGGTTAAAGCTGTTGCTGTTCAGAGTCCACTGAAGCTGGAAAGCTGACAAACATCTATATTGTGTGTTAGCTTAGATGATGAAGTCCTTAGTCTTACTAAAGACCCTGATCATGAGTTTTTCTAAATGACCAACAATGAATACTTCATTATATCTCTTTTGAAGCTGTTTGTTCATCCTATTATGTGATTACTAAACAAAGATAGACCTGCAGCAAAAATAAAGTATGGTTTCCATTCACAAAGGAGAAGAAAAAACAGATTTCAATTCTGAACTTCCAACTTCCAAAACCAAGTAGAGCGGAAGCACCCTGATTTGCTCATCCCAGATGTAGAACAAATATTTCTAGGACACTTGAACACCTTTGTGTCTTTGAGACATGCATTCGCACAGCTCAGACATCAAAAAGTTGCTACAAAACAGCTTTTATCAAGGGACCTATGGGCTAACACCTCCCAATGTCTATTTTCCAGTCTAGGCACCTCCATTTCCTTCCTATTTTCAAAGCCTTCCAAAAGTTTTAGCCATATGAAATGGCAACAGTGATTCAGAGATCCAATTCTGTTGGTCCTGTTTTCATCACAGGAAAAAAAACCCACAGGCTAAGCATAATTAGGTCCTGACACACCCTTTTAACACAGCTCACAGTATCCATGCAAAATTCATTTTCCTGCCACAATGCTGTCTTGCCCTGCCCCCTTTTACTATACTCCTCAAAAGCATTAACATCTATGAATCCTAACAAAGCCTAGATATTATTCCAAATAGCCTCAGCTAACAAAATATGGAGGATGAGCTCATCTTGCCACAGAGCATGATGGAAAGAAAAGGAAAGCCAGCTGGAGGTAAATGGTGAGGAACAGTTGCCTGTACTGAAGAAATCTCTTGTAAAATAATCTCAGTTGACTGTGTCACAGTCTTATTCAGGAAGAAGGTCTAAACAAATGCTGAAGTTATGTGGAAGAGATTGTTAAAGTTGCCTAAGCCAGTTAAGAGCCCAGAATGCATTAGGGTGAAGATACGATACTGGGTTCAGGTATAACACGCATGGGATGAAACTTATTAGCAGTGTCACAGCAGTAATGCCGATTGGAATCCAGGTATTTATCCATAAAGTCACATGTAAAAGTAGGGTTATTGAACAAATGGAAAATATTAGCTCATGAACAGATAAGAGATGCTTCTCACAACAGAAATAGATCTACAGTTTATAAGAGGATTGATTCCTCAAGCAGGTCACTCAATGGGTGCTTGGAAATAAGTTAGTCATGCTTAACTGGAGTATTAACCATACAGATGTTTTCATAAAACCACAAATCGTTCAGTTATCGTTGCCAGACACTTACCAATCTTGAAAGCAATCCAGCAAGTATGCAAAATCTTGATACCCGCAAAGCATTAATACTCAGATGAGTCTCCAGTGTACCAAGCCAACGAAAGCCCATGACTACGGGGCAACAGTAACTGATGTTGAGAGGATGATCAGAACAGATAAACTCATTGCCAGACTATATTTGACGACACAAAGATAATGAAATGGGAAAATAGCTCTATTCACTCCGAAGGCTCTTCTGAGGGTGTTTGTATCTTGAAAATAATCCCAATGTTAATGCAGAATTGTGAGTGCATTTTCCATTAAAAATATAATCAGTATAATAGCTGTTAAGAAGATCTATCTGATGATCCTGTTGAGGGTCAGAACAGCTTATCTGTTCTTAGAACAGTAAAGATAATATTAAGCATGCAAAGAAGCAGCTATGGATCTAGACAAAGCCGCTCAGTAAATCAAAAGGCTCCCCTGCTATGTTACACAGCACATAAACAGCTTTAGCTCCTGGTCTGCATACGCTGACAGCTACTTACATGAATTTTAACACTAGAACACAACATTAAGATGATATTTTCAGAGTAGTATTTTTTCATTCTGATGTCCCCCACCCTCTGGCAGCCTACTCCGGGTTACCAACATCTACACTTCAAAGAGGCAAAGGCAGCAGAAATGCTAGTACACTCTGACAATGAGGTCAGAACAGTGACAACTGGAGTTCACACCTTGGGCTGTGGAAGAGCTCAGAACTTCACTGCTACAGGAAAGGCCCATCCCACGGTGAGGGAGTAGACCAAGCATAAAGCCTAAAGACGCCTATAAAATAAACCTCCAATTTAACCTTCCTCTTGAAATCTCAAGATTATTATCACAAAGAAATAGTTAGGTATGGAGAACATACACTTCAAATCAAAAGCTCTCCTTGTGCCTGTAATGGAGGAATACCAGGTTTCGGCTCTGTGAACGTGAACTGATAAGCCAGTTAAAGAATGATACAAGCAGCAGTTCGGCAGCTGCTCAACTCCATGTAATTTTCTGACCAGCTTCTCTTTTCTTACTCTAGAGTAAACATAGTTGACAAAGCCAAATATGTAGAACACTGACACACAAAAAAAACCAAACACCAAATCAAAACAAAAATAGTGGCTCCATACCCACAGGGGAGAGCCACAGTCTGTTCTCTTGCAGCCAGACTTGGTTATGAAACAAGTTCCTGTGAAGGCAAATTGCTGTGAGAGAGAAGCGCTGCATGCAATGGGCAGGGAGCTCTGTGCCGGCTAGGCTGCAGGATGGGCGGGCGTTATTAGGGTCACTTCTTTTCACTTGGGAAATAAGTGACTAGACAAAGGGATCAGTTGCTCATCTGGAAGAGTATTAAATCAACCAGAAATCAGCAAGAAGAAGATCGGGCAGGTGTAAAACGTTAAGACTGATGGTATCTTTCTTGTGAGTTGAAGTACAGATCACAACATCTAAGACTTTCAAAATAAAAGCTTTATGAACTAGAGCACTACCAACAGATTTCTGTATTTTGTGAACTACAATGAGCCAGGTAAAAGAAAAACATTTCTAACTTTTAGGTTGCATATGAATTAAACATTCCTTTCAAGTGAACACCTCTATAATACAGCTACATTGCACATGCTGGAATAATGACAATTCAAATATATTTTTTTCTAAATTAAAATATTTCAGGGGTGAACAACACTAAGCAAACTAATAAGCATAAATTATTCTTGAAAAGTATGGAGAAATACTGAAAATGCATGAAATATATACAACACATACAACATTTTGGGTTCTGCAAACCATAGTGCAGGTTTAAGACTAAGAATGAAAAAAGTTACTGTTTTCCTGTTTTTTTTCCCCATGGAGAAACACATGTTTTGATGTTCGCACTTTTGCAGAGCCTTGAGTAGCTTAGGACTTCTCTATCAGCAAAGCAGAGCAGAGTTCGTCCAGCTGCCTAACGAGGTAAGAGTGAGTGCTGAGAGGGACGATTTGCAGGCGGGACAAGATCCTCAGTTTGGTAGTCTGGGAACAGAAGTCATAATGAACGGAAAAGGAATTTGGTTTCAATATTTATGGAGAGACAAAGCAAGGAAACTAATGAAAAGGTCCTAATCTCTTTCTGGTAGGCTTACTGAAGTCTACTTTTTGGCAGATGTATGCAATCTCTAAGTTGACACACTGTCATAAACTGTTATTACTCTTAAGTTACTGGAGGGAAGAGAGAGGTCTCTGGAGTCAGGGAATCCCCTGCTGTGTGGATCAAAGGACACCAGCTCTAGATTGATGGTATCTGGTCCTTAGTCCTATGTGAAGAGGAAAACAATGAGAAGTAACTGCCATTTAAATTACAAAGACTGGACCTAACCCCGAAGAGAAGAGCACTGCACAGAAGCTGAAGCTGGAAAGCTCCCTAGATACTTTTTTTCCACTGACCCTACCAATGATTTTGAAGAGGGAACGTGATGAACTTGTGAAAGAGACTGAAGAGACAGAAAGGGGATATTTCCTGTAATAGCAGTGATATGGACATACTGCCAAACTCCTTCCAATTTGATAATCACAGAATTATTTAATAAGTTAGATTGGAAGGGACTCTGGAGGTCATCTAGTGCAAACCCTTGTAATTTTTTTACCTTTATACCTGTTCAGAATTTCCCTTGGTGTTACCTCTGATCACTGCTTCTCAACCTTTCACTGTGCATCTCCAGGAAGAGTCTCATGAGTATTAAATGCATAGGATCTGCAACATTTTTGTCAAGCTGATGATTCAGTATGATGTTTCTAAGCACTACAAGCCGTTAAGGGAAGAACAAGGCATACATAGGCCTATCTCCATCATCCTTTCTAATTCCAACAAGTGGAAATTTAGGAACTCCTTGAGTTAGAGTCTGCAACCCAGTAGCGGTGCTTAATTAGACATAGGTTTAATCCTTTCTTGAACCTATTTTTTTCCCCCACAAAATGCTGTGGTGGTAAGTGCTGTAGTTGAATTATGAATTATGAAAAAGTGCTTTCTTCACTTGAAGTGAAACAAACTGAGCTCTCCCAGTTTTAGCAATATTGTATTGGAAGCAAGTGAGACTAAGATGCACGACTTTGCTATCTGCCTTACGCAAGTTCAGTGGCAACTGATCTCGAGGATGTTTTCAAACTTTCCAGTGCAGGGAAACTGTTGAGATAGCAAATGTTAGCATCCTTTGAGAATTTCTCTGCATGATGAAGTTTACCATCAGAACTACACCACTGAACTTTTCCACTATACTTCCAGTAGTGGTGGTACCTTCTCATGTGAAGATACTCCCAAATAGGCCAGTCCACTCAAGATTTACAGCAATACAGCAATCACAATATATTATAGATTGGCTGGTAAATCTATATACGTACATAAGCATAGACTGCAAAAATGCAAAGAAATTTGGAAATAGAGAGTTTTTTCCCCCTAAAAGACAAGTCCTTGCCTATTTTTAAGATCAATGGCAAATTACAAAGATGTTATCTAGAGAAACACAGCTGTGTCAGTCCAAAACTAAAAATTAAATACTGTGGTGTTACCACTACTCACTGTAAAATGATACATGTTTTCTTCTATATTCCTGCCCAAATAACTTCTGGCCTTAAAATTGAAAATCACTCTTTTTAAAACTATACTTTTTTTTATGTCGACTTTAACTACCAAGGCTGCTCTCCATTCAGTCTGATGCCACCATCCCTCCATCCTTTTCTGAGAGTTTAAGCATAGTCATAATAGGCAGTGAAAAAATAATCATCGGATTTTGGTCAAAATACCAGATGTCTTACCAGTTTAGTATGTTCCAGAAAAATGAGTCTATACTGACTGTTCATGCCTGTGCTGAACTCACTCTTATCCTCTTTCTCACTTTCTCCTTCATCTATAGACTTTCCAATAAATGCCTTTAAAACTCACTACTGTCATCCCTACCTCCACTTTTGTTTCAGTGTTGAGACATTCTATTTATTTGACTCTCTTTGTAGTAGCAAACTGCCCTTTGTATAAACTGAACCTGTTTAAGAATTCCCTTTTGCTGTGAATCCGAGTGGAATTCCTGGCAGTACATAATGCCATACACCGTGCCAGGGTGTTTGCTCCCATACCTCACTCAAAGGCACGGGGCTTTGTTCTGATTTACACACTTCAGACAAGATCAGAATTAGGCCAACAGTTCCTGCCAAAAGAGCACACAAACTGAAAGGCAGAGAAGATAAAACAGACTCACTCCAAGAGATTCAGAGAATGGAAGTAGCATAAAGCTTTTTAACTTTTTCTGTTTTAGCAGGGAGCGATGCTAGCCTGTGAGGAACATTCATAGGCTTTGTGGAAGCAGGGGGATTTCCAGAGGTATTAGACAGGAAAGTAGGAAGACAAATGAACTGGTGAAAAAACTAGAATTAAAACTAAAAAATTTCACCCTGCTTCAAAGAAAGTAGCTTTGTTCATATTTCATGGTGCAATCATGCTCATGTTTTTAGAGACCTCATGACTACTCTTTTTGTACATAAAAGTAAAGAGTCTGGACAACAGTTGACCAGATGACGACTCCCTAAATTTAGTTGTCATTACTGTTGCATCTGTCCTTCTGACATATATCTTCCCCTTGCTAATTGACCATACAGGAACTAAAGCAAGAAGCATTCAAAACTTGCACTGCAATCTAGTTCCAAACATAGCTGTGAGGTGACTGGAGGCAGTTTCCCTCTCAGCTTGCTCTTGTAGGGACACGGAACAACATTTTGTAGACAGCAAGCTGGGCTCTTGCCTAGCCCTGTTGCATCTTGAACTCAGCAGCTCCCAGCCTAAAGAATTCCCACCCCCAAGGACTTTTTTGCCCTTACCCTTCGTATGCTCTCTCACAGTGTATGGCCACAAAGTCAGCTTTGCTGACTTTTTTACATGCATTTCCAGGGCTTGGCCCGCCCCCAGTTCATAGTGAAAATCTCACACCCATGTTAAGAGTTTGTCTCAGCCCAGACTCTGTACTTTTGAGAGACGCAAGAAAAAGTAATGTCTGTGCAGGTTACACAGCAATAGTAAATCGGTTCTAAGATCATAAGCTTTGTTTTACAGTAAAAGAAAGGAAAATAAAAGGCAGGTATCAGAGCAGAAAACAGTGCCTATAGTTGCTGAAGCATGTCTGGTATTTTAGCATGGGCCCAAGCTATTGTTCTTAAGTCTGGATGGGCCAGACACAAGCAAACCATGCATGTTACAAAATAGTCTGCCAAGAGATAACACAAGCCAACTCTTCCTGAGTATGGGAATGCTCCAAGTCAAAACTGCAGCTGGGGTAATAGTCATTGGGAAAGAAAGTATGAGTCATAGGGTTCAGTAGGCCTTAACAACTCTTCATGTCACAGTGTAGACATAATCCCACAATCTCACTGCGCAGTTCCTGGACAGCTGGAAAAAGACTTTGGAGAGAAATATGATCTGCTTTTTTTCCGAAAGTCAAGGCTCTACTCCTTTGACGCATCTCTCCAGGCAATGGAAAGAATCACGACCTGATCTTGGTTCACATAGTCAGAGCTATTGCAAACAAGCGGTGTCGACACTGCAGGACAAGTTCACTCTACAGTGGGACCAGTACATGTACGCCACAAGGATGTTCTCTGGCTCCAAAAGAAGACACAACAAAGATGCTCACCATGCTATGGAACTGCAGGGCCTGACTGGGATGCTCATACCACCAGGACAGAGGAGTACAGAACAGAATTGTCATGCTCCAGTGTGGCACAGATTTAGTAGAATAACTAAAAAACCACATCTAATTTTTGGTTCATGTGATGTTACTTCTTACTGTCTGAAAACTGTTTCGCTTCCTTTGCTTTCACCAAGAAAGGAAAGTTGCATGTGTCTCAAAATAACTATTTACTCCATGGCAGAATGATGGAGAATGTATAGACATTACTTTTTCCTATACCCCCCAAAAGGCTCCTTTTTCCAGATGCAAAGCACATATTGTTTTCAAAGCAGCATGTATTGTATGACATAAATCATGCCAAGTTTCATGAAAACCTAAGCATGTTTATAAAATAAGAGTTGGATGATACTCACACATTAAAAGCTGATCATTAAAGTTAATTTCTGTTTATTTCTGGTGATTATATTAATCCTGAAGTGTTTTCATGGTATTCATTGAAACTGATTGCAATGAAATGTTTACTAAACTACAGTACATCTTTCTGTGTGAATTGATTGCACAGTTAGTTTTTCTAATTTTCACCAAAAGGACTAAAATTTTATATAAAACATCTCATAGACTATCATTTAGTTTCAAAGCAACTTTGAATAATACAAGTCATCAATCAATCACCTTACAGTGGAAGAAGACACTGTCATCTCATGTTGTCCATATGGGGATACTACCAGATAAGTTTAACTGCTTTTTAGAGGATGTATTGTCCCTGCAGCCTTTGGGTTTGGTTTGGTTTTCAAACATAGGCAGTGTTCCACTGCCAGGAAGCAGGCCCCTGGGTGTTTTGCTTTCAGAATGTCCTCCATCAGTTAAGATTTTGATAATCCTACTTTACAGGGGCTAAAATGTTGGATTTTTCCAAACGTGCCTGATATAAATAAGCTAAGTGTTTTGGAGAGGAATCCAGAAGTATTTAATCAGGCAAAACTTCCATTGATTTCCATGGGAGTCTTGTCGGAGTAAGAACTGATTCAAGACTTCAAGACTTGGCACATTATCAATCCCAGCAAATGACGGGCGAGAGCTGATGCCTAACGCATGTTCTAGGGAGGAAACAACTTGGCTCAAGGACCACATTTAAAACATCACATATTGTAGTTTAAGCTCTGTAAAAAGTGAGAAGAACAAAGCTTAAGTTAGTCTCTAAACACCCAAGTCAGAGTTCAAATACAGTGCAAATATTCTTTACGTATCTCAGCATGTCTAGTGGCACGCTCACTGTAAAAGGCAAGAACAACAGATAAAAAGTAGGAAGGTCTTCATGTGAAATGAATGCCTAGGGGCAGTATCACAATGCACATTTTTTTCACAAGCTATTGATGACTAGACAGTACATGACTGTAATATGACAAAATTCATTAAGAAACACTATTAAAATAAGGAAAACAGTATTTCAGAGCTATTTTAGCTCTTCTTTTTTCCTGAATTTCTCCAAAAGACAGCCTCTTCTCTATCCTGTCTGGCTTTGTGGGGGAGCCTGAAATTTCACATCCTCACAACCAAAGATAAAAGTCAAAGAAAAGAGGTGAAGGGGTTTACTATACAGCCTTTTTGCAAATGTTAACAAACATAACGGAATCATAGAACCATCTAGGTTGGAAGGGACCTTTAAGATCATCAAGTCCAACCATCAACCTAACACTGCCAAAACCACCCCTATGGCAATGAATGAATTTGTCCAGCAGATTTTGCTCATGCTGTACCAGCTTGCCTTACAAAGACAAATTTTTGAACATATTTTAATTAAAAAAGATAAGCCTAACAAATGGAGTAAGCTGTTTGGGAATGGGATTTCTAGCTCAGTCACCTTGTCTGTGGCACTTTTTAATGTGCCAGATATTGCAGATTAGATGAATGGCTAGTAATTAACTGGGTGTCTGTCTGAGCTGCAGTGGATTAAGAAACTGCAAAACATCCCTTTGCAGAAGACATATTACACCCCCCTTCTTAAACTCTTTCATATAGGATACTGCTCCAATAGAAGAGAAAACTATAGGCCATGCAAGCATTTTGAAATAGACAGTCCTGGAGACTTAAAATTCCATCTCTTCTATGAGGAATGTCTTACCTTTCAGGGTGAATTCCACAAAGACATTATATCGTATACCTTCATGTAGTATAGGTAGAACATTAAAGCATGACAATTGTGTGCATTAATATGAGGCAATGTTGGGTTAACACATAGGCCTGTATTCAGAATGCTATGAAATACGTTCAGGGCAATACAGAGAGAGAGACAGAGGTAGAAACAGCTTTCAAAGTCTTGCTGACCAGGTGCCGACAAATGAAAACCAGGTGTTGTCTAGAGTTGTTTCTAGGCGAATATCAACAAATGAGTTGCAATCAAAACAGGAAAGATTTTTCTACTTTACTTCTGGGTGATTTGACTCACTTTTTTTAGTAAGTATACTACTTTTTTTAGAAAAACACCTTTCTGCCTGCACAAGCATTTGCTTTTTAGTTGAAACACCTCCCCCCACTCCAAAGACTTAAATGGTGACCTTAGCAAGAGACTAAAATTATATACAAATCCTTTATACGAATTCTTTTTGACAATAAAGTTGACACTGTAATGAATTTCACAGTGTGTGGACTGGACCAACACCTCCAACACATACTAAGATGCATCTTGACCATCAAATCATACTCTAAATGATGGGGCTGACTCAGCGACAAACCAAGCCAACACACAAGTTTAGCTTATTCAGAACTCCTAATGGCACACAGGCTCCCCACATATTGTCTGGATGTAACATGGAGTCTTATAATTCATACATTTTCAACAGTTGATTTTCTTTCCCTTTCAGTAATTAGGTAACACTGTATGGGAAAGGAGAGTTCATTGGATAACAGAAGAAAATACTTTCTGAGCATGACCAGTGTATATCCACTGAGGTCTAAAAAAAATGCAAAAGCTTGAACAGCTTTCACCATTTCAATTCTACTTTCATGACCTAAAGTGATGCTTTAAAATTTCTTCATATATACAGGTATAAATTTGAATGCTTTTCCACTTGCAAAGCATATGGTCACCTCTCATTTTTTCCACTACAGATTTGGGACAAAAATTTCTCAGTTATAAATAGTCTTCACTTGCACATGAAAAATATTCTGTCTCTGACAATGACAGAGTTTTCACCGTATCTTTCACAGCTTGAAGCCTGGGTGCTTTCACTTTATACGGCTCCATGCTTCCACCTTGTAAGCTACAACACTGTTTGCCCTGCCTCCTGTCACACACAAACTTTTTTGGAAAAGGAAAGAGGGGAAGAGAATTAGCTAGAAGAACATAGGCGTGGAAGAGGAGTATGCAAACAATGAGGAAAGATATCTAGGGTAGTGAAAGACCTCATAAGACTGAAGAGTTAGAGACAATAACATCTACATTGCATTGGAGACTCAAACTCTGTGAGTACACAGCAACCATAGTGAACTTTGTAGCTGAAATCACTCCACCTACAGGCATCCTGGTGGGGATATTTAGTCAATTTAGTGATTTCCTTTATAGTTAAAAACTCGGAAGGCAGAGGAGAAGTAATAGTCAAATCTGATGATTTGTACAATCACCCCATGCTTTTCCTGGAGCTTGTGATTTCAAGCTGCTGCCATTAGGCAGCTGGGAAGCATACACAGTAGCCTCTAGGCACTCGTAGGCACTCAGTGCTGTGGCTGGCATCTAGCATGGAGAAGCCATGGATGCGCTCTAATGTACACCATAGCATGTCAGCACTAACCTCGGGAAAAAATGAAGATGATAACTGTGATTTCTGCACTGTTAGGATTGCTACCTTGTTTCTACGTCTAACGAGTACTCATTTATATACAGAAAATGTTGGCCTTGAGCTCAAGATTATTCATTTGTAATGAATGAAATGTTTAATGTTCCTTGATTTCAGTTGGAGTTTCCAGACTTAGCTGCATTGGGGCCTAGCTATTTGTTTTTCTGAGCCATGGATTATAGCCATCGCAATTCAGATAGTACAGATTTAAGCAGCACTGCACAAAAACATCTGCATTCAAAGAGAGCCTTGGTTAAGTGGTAGCTCTCCATTCTTTCAACCCCCACCCCGGCCTCATTAAGCTTGCAAGAATGTAGCCTCATCCTGCAGAGGCTTATTCACACACATAGTCCTCATGTTCCAGGGAATAAACAATCTCAAGACCATGCTGCTAGCTGGGAGTGTTATATGTCCAAATTACCATAAAATAGACTTGTAATTCTCCTGTAACTAGACAACTGAATGGCTCCGCCTCTTGAAATGAAGTGAATTGCAAAGAATGAAACAAGAGTAGGCCTGTCTAAAAATAAATAAATACAAGTACAAACATTAAAGCTTCTACAGGCATTACTAATTCAGCCTCCCTGTATATCATGATATGTAATTTTGGAACATGGAAACAGATGTACAGAGATAAATGCTGCTGCTTCTGATTTTCTTATTAAAAATATGACAGCTGGTGAGGGCAATGGTACTAAATGTACTACTAGAATTTCTTGTTTGTAGGGGAAGGAACTACTCTGAAATTTAAATACTTCTTTAAAGATACGTGCACTTTCATAATAGCTACATTATGGGATGTTACCAGCCTCCTGCTGCTGCCACCATCTTTTAGTTCAAAAAGCCTGTTACCAACACATCTTATTCAAGAGGTGCAACATGATGGGAATTGTACATCTGCTTCCCTTTGTTGAATGTATTTTGCAAGAGAAATCCAACTAAACCTGGCCAGTGCTAAAATTTCTAATATCTGGTTTCTATTGATTACATTAATTCGAGCACCTAGGGTAATGATAAGAAGTACAAACCTAGGAAAAAGCCACATGCATTCAGCATACAACTGCATTTCTGAAGACAAATATGTCCTTAAGAGCATATACTTGTGTAGTACTTAAATAATTTGGGTTTTATCATTCGTTTTATCATTCTTCAGTCAGTTTTACAGCACTATAGAGTCTCGCCCCATGTGTTTCCCCAAGAACACTGGCCATTTTGTAGAATGTAACCCATTCTGTGCAATAACAATTTTGTGTGAGAGGCCACAGCCACACATCTTCAGTTTCTCAGAGCGAGGCAGCCACGCTCGCAGATATTAGCACACCTGCTGAAATAATGGATCTCAATTGCTGATTATGAGAAGCCAGGGGAGCCGTGCAGAATGCTGCGCTCTGTCCATATGCCAGCTATTAGATGTTGAGCACTAAAACCAGATGACTGCATCTCCACAGCAAGAAAAGGCATCAGATCCCACGCCTGCAGGCTGACTCTTTTTTTAAAATATTTATTTATATGAGACCAGAAAAAAAGTCTTTCTCTGGCAGTATCACAATTAACAGGAAACAAGGACCAACAGTAACACAGCACATGATGCCAGGAGTGCTGATCCTCCTCCAACTTCTGAATCCATTTAGCACGTCCCAGAAGGCCCTGCACAGACGAAACTCTTTGATATGTTTTTAACCTCTATGAGAGCTGCACAGGTGCAGCCCATTTGGAAAGCAGGCGGCTCCCATTTTTCCACCAGGGGCAATGTTACTTTGAAATCATTCCATGAAGTCATTAGACATGATTTTGTTGTTATTGTTTTTAAAAGACATAATTTATTCATTTTCTGCTTTCAATAGCTTAAGAACTGCAATGAATTAAAAAGTCATGTCTGAAACCTATTAAGGTGATTCTCTAAGTCCAGGTCTGCTTTGCTAAACAAATTTACTTAAGTCATTGTATTTATTACTAAACACAAAATAAAATAAAACAAAAAAAAAAGGCTCATACACTCAGTACACATGCTTTTTCAGATTCTGTGTCTGGAGATCAATAAACCTCCCTGTTAAGCTGTCCTGGTGAAATAGGAAATGAAATATCTCACCATGTGTGTGAACACATTTTAAGGCAGTTCTTAGAAGTTAGAAAATCTTGACAATGTAATAGAAATTATTACAACTGTGAGTATATTTTTTGTCTGAAAAAAACTGCACGTGGTAACACAGTCATGAAATCTTTCTATTTATTGTAATAAAGTAGGTGAAATAGTATGTCTGTTAAATTGTCTGTCAATCTTTTTTTTTAAATATAGACACTGCTTTTCTTCACAGAAAATGTTGGAGATAAACATATCTCATAAATAGCAAATGAATGAAAGCCAAATATCTCAGTATTTATTTGCCTATAGCTATTTGTATAATTCACTCACTGAGTGTTGCAACCCAAATAGGCTATTATGACCATTGTATTTGATCTCATGGGTAACATAGGCAAAAGAACCTCAACCATTAATTTCTGCATCAAAATCATTATTTTTGTTTGATCTACAGCATGTCTTTTAAAAAGATACCCAGTCTTAATACAAAGACTTCAAGTGAAGTGGAAGCCAATGTGTCCCTAGGTAAATTGTGCCAGTGGTTAATTTACTCTTCCTGTTAAAAATGGGCACATTACTTCAGTTCTGAATTTATCTAGCTCCTGCTTCTAAACACTAGACTGTTATATCTTTTTCTGCTTAAAAAGCTAGATTAAAGATGTCAGCAGTAATTGCGCAAGTTGATCTACAATAACATATAGCCTTTGGTGTCAACACTAATCAAGGTTACGGAACTCTGGCAACATCTAGATACACAGTAGGAGGCAAAGGTTCAGTTAATTCAGAATTCTCTTGCCTTTGTGGTTTTGATGAAATTTTAATTCAGTTTGGGTGCAGGTGTATTTCTTTTATTGTTTGGTGTTTGAGAATATTAAAATGAACCTAAAAAAAAAAAGACGTTGCTAGATTTTGGTTAATATGCTGTCATTTACTTGCATATATTGATAAAAGAAAACTCACAGCTACCAACCATCTCTTAAATGTTTATAAAATAGAGCAATTACTATTGTCAGAATGTATCAAAAATAATGCTTAGATGGTCTATAGCTTTTGCAGTCTAATAGAAAGGCACGAAGACAGGTCTACCCTGAACCAAAATGACGGGTAGACCAAAATGACGGGTACTGTAAGCTGGCAAAAATTACCTCTTTATATCAGCCGCAAACTTCATCTAAATATATTTGTTTTAGCAAAAAATGTAAATTCTGTTTATGTTTTAAAGGACTTTGCTTTCAATACTCTGAACTCCTTCAGACTCCTTTGGCCTACTTATTTTCCGATGACCAATATCTCTTTGAAATCTAGAAACAGGAGAACTGTTTTGGACAAAGTGTTTTCCTTAGAAAAATGCAAACAGAAAAATCAAAATACCATCACTGTATGACATACTCTGCTTTGTGGGCTTTTATTGGAAAGAAATCAGCAATGACTGTATAATTAATGTTGAGAGATGCATTTAAACAAATAGATTCCAGTCTTACTGAAATATATGAATGGTTTGACTTAGTCCCCAAACATGACATAGTAATTCTTCACAGGACAATCTGGAGTGCAGCTGTGGGGAGCGTGGAACAGGGGGAAGTTAGGAAGCATTTTGGGGGGCAATTTGGAGGGTATTGGGGACTACGTAAGGTTGAGAATCCCATCAAAAGCAAGAGTTATACTTGTTTGCCAAAACCATCACTTGTGGTTTTCCTAAAATTGTACAACAAAAAAAACCAACAACAACAACAAAAAAAAAACTAAACCCAGCATAACAAACAACAAACTGACACCACACCAAAAGAACGTAACCCAAAACCCACGACCCAATGGAGGTCACCCATGTATATGTATTGTACACAAAGACAAGATAACCTAGAAATTATGTACTGAGTTCTTATCCTAGGAAGGTATAAAAATAAATTTCTTTCTGCACAGCACTCCTACCTGCTAACAAGAAGCCATGAAGAACTCTGTCCTCCATACAATGTGGTAACTTCAGCCACATTAGCTGTTGAAGGAGAAGGAGGTACTAAATCTATTTATCAGGACCAGTATTAAACACTGTTACACTGTTAAACACTGTACAAGTCCCTTCTTTATCGATCCTTTAATACCGCACACTTGAACACAACCCAAACTGAAAGGCTGTCCACACATTAATCATATACTTCAAAGCCTCAATCAACTTTCCCAACAAAGCAAAAACATAAATTTTTAAACACTCTGTCTCAGTGGGAGTCAAGGAAGGAGGGAGGGAGGAGACGTGGGAAGTAAAAATGGGCAAGGTTGAAAGGCAAAGGTACAACTTGTAACTGGGACTTCAAGGGGAGGATAAGCTTAACTAGTGATTTCCTGGTTTTTCTAACACTTGTGTTGATAGTATGTGCGCTTCAGAAACCTGGCCCTGGTCCTTAGTTTCACAGAGCAGGAGAGAGAATGTGGAACAACAGCTGCACTTCAAAAGCCACATGGCTTTCAGAGTGTTTTGTTCCCCTTCACACGTTTTTATGCCAGAAGGGAACATATGGTCCACTGTTTGGAAATTTCCCAACCTAAATTTTTGTTTGATTAATTTCATCCAGCTACTCCCAGTTACAAGCCCTCATAACACCCCAGACAGTTATGCTCCTTCCTTTACATTTATACCCTTCAATTAGCTATAGACACTTATGCACCTTCTTAATCATCGTATAGCTACGCACATTTAGTTCTTTTCATCTTTTCTTGCCATCATCTTTCTGTGCTCTTTAATCATGTTTGTGGCCCTTTTCTGAATTCCCTCCAACTTCTTGATATTTTTGTCTGATCTGAAAGTGTCCATACCAGTACTTTCTCTTGTAGGTGTAGCATTACTTCTGTATTGAGAATCACTTTCTCTTCAGACTCTGACACATCACCTACCACAGCAGTATCTGAACAATTTCCAACATGTTAAAGAATGTTACCAGTGTCCTTGTTCCCAGCCTGGCCTGCAGTGCCATTGCTGCATGTCCCTGATTTTGCAACCTTGTGTGGCATCCTATTACAAGTTCTTGTTCAATTTCTCATCCATTTTTATTCTCCAAAGGCAGGAGATGACTTAACAAAATGCTGGTGCTAGGTACAGATCTTTCTTGTGCAAGCAACGAATTCCTGCACTGTGAAGAACCTGATGGTGTATGAGCTGGACAAACACGCATACAAACGCTGGTACAGACGTAAGATACACCTTAGCCCTTAACTCATACGTGCTGTTTAAGCGGGGAGCCAAATCACGGTTTAGTTAAGCAGAAAGCCATCTTGACCCATTCAAAACTCCAATGAACTAATGGTACGCAGTCTCCTCACGTACTGTTTGAGCATGATCTAAAGTCTCATAATTTATACATTTTAAACAGTTAGTTTTTCTTCCCCCTCAGTAAATGGGTAACAGGAAACAGACAAAGCTCCTTAACTTTTCTTTAATCTTCCTCACTAGTGAAGTGAAAATCAAACAATAATTGTCTGGATGATCTCATTATTGTCAACAAAACTGAAACCTTGAAGTCCACACACACTGAAATGCTGATACATTAAACAAAAAAGGGAACTGTGCTTACATGTTGTTCAATAAATAAATAAGAGCTATAGAGAGATCCATGATGAATGAGCACCCTGGGAGGGCTTCAGCATGTCAGAATTATACAGTGACATTAATCACAGCATAACAGGATTGCTGCAGGCTTCCAGTGCAAGGTCCTCATTATACCTTCAAAACAAGACAAAACAAAAACCCAAAATCCTCGCAACTTCAAGCCCCTCAAAGTGGAATCTTAACTAGCAGACTTCTTCAGCAGAATACAAAACTCAAAATAAACTGACCCTCATCACATAAAGAATCCCATAAGCAGTGGAAACCTGTCAATCTAGTTGTGCCATCCAACCAAGCTGTGTTTCCACAGTGTTTGTGATCATTGTGCTTGTATATCAACATGGCAAAGTAGTCTTCAAGGGCTCTCAGCTACATTAGCAAAGCTAAACTGTACAATTACAGTACTATGACCTCTCCCACTCAGGTGAAACAAGCAATATTTGTAAAGCAGTCTCACCAACAGATCTAGGTGTCATGTCAGTAATGCTTTTGGGGGTCTCCCACCTCTTCAGCACTAGGAGAGAGTCTGCTGGAGGACAAAATTCTACAGCACTGACTTGGCTCCAGAAGAATTCAAAAGCACGGGGACCAGAAATGACTGTAGTATCATTAACCGGTTCCAATTTGCCTGGATAATTAGTTTTTTAATCTAAGAATTAGATTAATGGGACCTCAGAGTGTTGACCATCTTATGAGTTGCAACCCATTAATCTCCTTCAAATACTATATACACGTATACTTGCCAAACGCAAGCACTTTAACAGACCTTTCCTAAGACAGTCATAGACGGTTTTTACCTCTGGCCAAAGCAAAAAAAAACACAACCTAGTCTTTCTTTAGCAAGTTACTTTGCTGCTTCTAGAATAAAAAAATAGGGGATAAAATTTTCATGTTTAAAACAATCTATTTGGATCTATCCAAATCCCAGAAATCAGAAATAGGAATTACTAATAAAAGAATGTTCTAAACTTTAAAGGGTTTTGTGGTTTAAGTTTCCATAGCATCTTGAGAAACAGTTTGAATAATTCCTAATTCTCTCCTAAACAGCTTGTTTACCTCTAGGTTGGGTCTACTTTGGGATTTTTGCTAATGGAATTTCTGCAACAATGACCAGACACCATTAATTGCAACTAGCTTAGGTTCATAGAAGTATTACCGACACGACACATTTTATGTGCTATTTTGGGGTATTAAAAATGCAAAAAAAACCCCACAACAAACAAAGAGATTTCTGGAAAGAAAACTTAGGTTTACAAATAAGTGGATGGATTTTCAGGAGTTCACTACATGTGGCACTGAGCTGTTTTTAATGTCAAGTATATACTTAAGCATCTAGTGGGAGTTGAGTAGTACTGAAAAATCTGGTCCCAGTTATGGGTGCTGAGAACATAAAAATCCTACCTCAGTATAGAGAAAGCCTTAAATGTCATTGATCTTTTTCTTTCCCATTGAGCTCTAATCCTGCATCAGCAGAACAAAGAATTAGTACTGCATGGTTGGGAAGTTAAATTTTCCTCCACACCTGCAGGTCATTCCTCCTGGGCTCCCTCCATTGATAGCCAAAAAAGTTATTTGCTTAAAAAACTAATCATGTGGTGCAGCTGAGCGCCTTCGTTTCCAGAAGAAAGGCATCTGAAGTTAGGCCCCTGTTTCACAAAGAACTCATGAGAGAGCTGGGTTCAATCAGTGGGATCAGCCTGCAGAATCAGGGCCATGATTTCATTACTGTTTGTTTAGTCTAATTGAAAACATGTAACTTAGGTAAAATTTTCTTACTTTCTTACAAAATTATAACACACTGCAGTTTAAAAGCTTCAGATGAAAAGTGTCATATAAAGGCAAAGTGCTAAGAACACAGTAGGAGATTTGCATTTAAGAGAGGAAAAAAAAATAGACCGATTCAAGCAGCATTTCTTCCTAGGTAACAGTGTCTTAAAAGCCACCTTTTGAGGTAGAATGAACTGAAGAAAGCTCCTTTATAGTCCTTCATGGTAAGTGACTGAGCTGAGGATGTAACGTCGTCTTATCAAAGTCTCCTTTGCAAGGAAGGACGAATTTATTAAACAAGACAGACAGACAGGAAGAGCAGTAGATGGTGCTCACATCTCTGAGTCAAAAGCATTTGAAACACCAAATCCCTTTCTAGTCCATCTACCCGCATGTGTGTTCCAGCAGTGTTTTTCCCACAATAAAAAGGAGGCTGGGGGAGGCAACAAGGAAGGGACAGAAACTCTGTCACCCCCTTGGAAGACACAGTGACTTGCTCAAGCAAGTGGTACAGAAGGATTACCCTGTGACTTTCAGCACAATTCCTCACTTTGATTAATAAAACTTGGGGACAAGCAGGAATTGCAGAGAATTCCACAGAGCAATAAACAGCAATTTAGTGGTGATAGTATACCATCTACTCCCTCACTTCCAGTGTAGATTCAGATTTCAGCAAAACCAGCACTGTTTCAAGTCCACTGTTCCCTCTAGTCCCATTAAACCTTTTTGCCTGCTGGGTGAGTCCCAGTTGTTTGGATTTTCACATTAGATTATATACTGCAATAACTGTGGCCTGTGCTGTTTCACATTCAGTCAGTCTCATTTCTTGATGCTAAATCCATACCATGGAAGCTACAGCAACGCATCCCCAGTTCCTGTTGAAGCCATAGCCCTGAACGTGTCTCTGAAATGTGTTTTGCTACACACTTATTCGGTTTTACGTAATGCTGCTAGAAAAGCATTTACTGTTAAGGACTACTATCTCAGAATAAAGAGAGCTATTTATCTTCATATTTATGGCTCAGAATAGGAAAAATAATCAGACCATGGACCCGATGACTACCAGAGTAATTTCTAGACCTATGTCCATAGCTAGAAAGGGCAAAAACAATCTCCAAAAGGTGAGAAAAAAATCTCTCTTTCCTTGGAGGTTTTGAGAATGGTGCTTACAATACAAAAATAAAACATCTCCAAAGAGCAAGTAAGACCCAGTTCTGAAGATTCAGCTCCATCGTGTCTCTCTCGGGGCCTCATTGCAGCAAAGCCATTCTCTCTTCTTAGAGACCCCAAGCAACCCAAATATGAGGAGGGAGAAATAGAAGCGGTCTCCCCCCACCTCCCCAGGGCTCACCAGCCTCCTACACGTGCACCTGTTGGAAAGAGTCCCCTGCTTCTGCAGGTGTTACAACTGTTTTCACACCCAGATTCAACTTCATTTCTCTCACAGCAGGGAGAAGGCCTCATAAGAAATTCATCTTTTCTAGAAACCGCAAACCTAATCCTAGCTGTTAGTAAAATAATCCCTCTCCCACCCCATTTTAGTCACATCAACAGAGCTACCATTAATCTATTTATTCCAATGATGTTTCTTTCAGCTCTTTTGCTGTCTGAGGAATGCATCCTTCATGTATGTGATACTGACGGTGTTATGAAACACATACCTTTCGCCCTCTTTTCTTTTCAACTAATGGAACATATTAACTTTAGGAAGTCTCCATGGAGCAAAAGAGAGACTATTTTGTCATCTTTCTTTCCCTCCTGAAATGGTTAACCAATTGACAATATGGCTGCACTGGAGAATAAATTAGCAGATGGAATTACTGTCTCCCAAAGAAAAAAATAATTTCAGTTTCTCTTTTCTCCAACAGCTTACAAAAATAAATTTCCTTACTTAAAATGTCAGAAGAAACAAATCTGCAAACAGACAAAAAAAATGGCTATCTAAGCTTTACCGCACTCATTGCTTACTATTAAAACTAAGTTTGATCAACTGAGGCTCATTTGAAATGACAGCAGTCACCAAGGATTAGCCCCACAATTCACTGAAGAACAATGTTATATATTTTCTGCTACAAGGCACCTCAACAGCAACACAACATTGACTTTCTACAGTAGTTGCAAATGGAATGTCTTAAAAATACACTGGAATAAGGTAGTTATTCAGTAAAAATGGAAACTTCTCCTTTAAGTTGTTGACTCAGTCCCTCTGAGCACAAACATGCATTGAGCTACAGCTCCATCTTTAAACCAGCTCTCATCCAAGGTGTCCAAGGCTGGGCATGCCTCCATGGGAAATCCAGATCTGACAGCCTCTGGTCCCCACCCCAGGAGAGCAGAACTGATCACACCAGTGGTTGAGCAGACTTCAGTGGATCTCCAGCTCTGAAGGCCTTCAGTTCCCAAACCCTACTCCTAATCTGTTATCCCAGAGTGAGTAATCTTAAAGGGTTGATTTGATATACAGCTGAACCACTCTCAGTAATCAGTTAATCATAAAACATCCCCCAGAGTCAACTACTGAACAAACAAAAGAACAAAAAGAGAAAATAAGAATCCTTCCTTGTAGACATCATTACAGAAATCCCAGCCGAGGCTGATGGTAGCTTACTTGAGTATAGACTGTTAGAACAGATTTTTTAAATCATATAATTTAAGAAATGTTACTTCTAAACTGGTTTTGCCAAAAATCCCCTGTGTTTCCACATTTGTTTTGGATCAATAGATAATTGCCAGGCTTCTCTAAAAGGGTTATTTCCAGAAATAACCACCAGTCTGAAAGACTTTTTCCTGAAAGGAACAGAACATACAATATCCAGAGACTAAACTGGACGTAACCTATTGGTAATACGTGAATCGATAGGTGAAGCTGCTGCATGCACATCACTTCCAGCATTGCATGCCAATAAGTAACTTGGTCAGTGACAACAAAATTTTCTTTGGACAGCACTGGATGGATCAATGTTGTCATACACTTCACAGAATCACAGAATAGTCCGGGTTGGAAGGGACCTCTGGAGATCATCTAGTCCAACCTCCCCGCCAGAGCAGGGTCATCTACAGCAGGTTGCACAGGACAGCGTCCAGGCAGGTTTTGAATGTCTCCAGAGTGGGAGACTCCACAACCTCTCTGGGCAGCCTGTTCCAGTGCTCCACCACCCTCAAAGTAAAGAAGTTCCTCCTCATGTTAAGATGGAACTTCCTATGTTCAAGTTTGTGCCCATTACCCCTCGTCCTATCAATGGGCACCACTGAAAAAAGACTGCTCCCATCCCCCTGGCATCCTCCCTTCAAGTATTTGAAAGCATTAACAAGATCCCCCCTCAACATAACTTCATAAAACAAACGAAGTTCTTTCAAGAATCTGAAAGTCTGCCTCATCTCCCAAATCCCCAAACCTTTCCTGTAAAATAAAACCAGTTTGGCATACTGCTCATGGTCTCATTTTGGTTTTTATATAAGCAGCTAATAGTATTTAATAATTATAATAATAATCATCATCATCTCGATTATATCTAGAGTTAACAGAAAGATATGTGCAGGCTCTTTACCTTTTTCGTCCTTCCATCCACATATCTAAGTTTCTTTCTTCAATTATCTTAACAGTTATGATCATTCAAACATTCAAGTAATAAAGGTCTTGTATATAGGTGAAACTAGTTAATACTGTTAATACTAGTGTGGTTTGTATTTAAAAGTATGACAACCCCATCAATTAGAAAATGGAGATAATAAACATCTTTGAAGAGTGTTTTAGAAGTTACTTGAATGTTTACAAATATAAAATTGAACTCCTGATCTTAAGGCTCTCATGTTACTCTAATCACACTGTAATTGGAGCTCCCTGTGTACACAAATATGTTTGGGGTGCGTATAAATAAAATTACTTAAATTAAAATTACGTCTGCATTATTTCTGCCCCAAAAAATCTTAAAATACAAGGCATATTACATGGATCGATAGTTGAAGAATATTCAGATAAAATAGTTAAATATTGTCCAAAAATAAATCTTGCATTTGTTCCTTAGAGTGCCTCAACCAAACCTCTCGCAACTATTTAACATTGCTTAATATATTTTCATGTCTTCATTTTTTCCTTTAATGCAGCCAAACCAATGTTCAAACATACACTTCTTCAAAGGGTGTCCCACTCTTATAACTGAATACGGAAATCAGCACTCAGGCAGTTTTGGCAGTGTAGTTACTGCACAGTGGGTCCAAAATTAGAATTTAGATGCCTTTACTGGGAGAAAAGTTGCTGAAAACTGAATTCAAATTATGTAGGTCTAAAAGGAACACAGGGTTTACCAAAACAAATTCAGTTTGCCTATTGGTACAGGAGAGCTGAGGTATCCTGGGTGCAAACTGAGTACCCTGGCCTTTCACAGATATGCAGAAAGATATACACAAGAGAAGGAGCAAACCATACCCAGAGCCTGAAGCACTCAAAAGTAGAGAATCATGGTAAATAAGGCCAGAAAGGACTTCAAAAGGGTATGTAATGCAGCCTTACTCGCAGAGCAGGGTCAATTATACCCTTGTTATTTCTGGCAGATGTTTATCTAAAGACATCCAAAATGAAGCTTCAGCACCTCCCCACACATTAGCTTTTTTTTTTTTTGAATCTTAACTATTAGAGAGATTTTTAATAAAACCATTAAATCAGAAGTCATTTGACACAAGCTAAGCTCGTTATTTCCCTCCCTGTGCCTCACAGATGTGGAGGATAGATTATTCCTTTCTTCTTTTCACAGCTTTTGCACACTTGCATAATAAGTCTTCTATTAGTCTTCTTTAAATAGAGAACGCAATTTCTTGCAATCATTCCTCCTAAATCACGTTTGCAACATCTCTTATCATTCTTCTTGATTTCCTCTGGATTCTTTCCACTTTATTGACACCTATACAACTCTTCAGCCAAAGCTATATGCATCATGACTAGGGCAGAAAAAACAAGTCATTTCTTATGCAATATACTCTTAGGCAAGATAAAAACATTCCTGACTCACTTTCAGCTTGTGAACTACTACAGCCATCAGATACAGCTGCAATAAGTATTATCTAGTTGATTGTCCCCATCTATTATTTGCACACTGTTTTGCATGAGTCTGCTAGAAGTGCATTTTCTCTGAGAGAGGAAAATGGGGACATTTTTCCAACCTGCAAACTCATTTGAAATTCTAAAACTCTCTTCCCATCTCCTTGCAGCCTCTCACCACTGCATATCGAAACACATACTTACTTTTTCAGCTATACTCATTGATAACATTATTGAATCATACTGGATCTGTAATAGACATTTGCAGAATCCCAATAGCCACTTTGAGAAGGAACTATTGGTGATTACTCTTCAAGCACCGTTTTCCAGCTAATTTTGCACTCACCCTAGAGCTCCCTCATGTGACTTCTGCAGCAAAGGTGACTTGTAGAGAAGGAGGACATCTTTGATGCAGCTGTGCAATAGTTCTCCCACAACTGTTAGAAAGTGTTTGGAAAGAGTGACAAATGTCTCTTTCTTCTCAAATTGTTTCTGTCCTCTGCCTCCTGTTTCCTACAGTAACCTGTCTGCCTCCATGAAGAAGTTACTCCCCTCACTAGTTACTAGAATCAAGGGCACCTTTTCCTACTACAAATAAGACATGATTTATTGTCTCGTTTTTAATTATGAAATGTATTCTCTCTGCTTGTTGGCTGAGGCTTTAGCATAAAAATAACAATGGATAAACAACGATTGGGGACAACAGTGAAACATTTTAAAAACATGTCCTCCTTTAGCTAATTGACTTGTATGTGCTTCTCACTGAAGGGTATAGAACCTGGAAGTGTACTTACGGGCCAGACTTCCTGGAGTCTGTTGCACTCGAACTTGTGGGGTTTTATCCAGCCTGTGAGATGTGAGGGCCAACTTAGAACTCAAGTTCCTAACTGAACACATTGTTTTTCATAATATCAAGAGGCCCTAAGAGAATTACAATAGAAATACTGGAAGTATTTATTTGATCAATTACAATGCTTATAGGACAAATGACACTCCCCTCTCGTTCTGGCCCCTCTTTTTCTTTCTAGTATGGGAATTCTTAAAAAAACAACCACCATAGAAATCCAGGTCTGCCTACTCTGCTTTGCCTTGGAAATTAGAAGACAAGTGGCAAACCAGTTGACTTGAGACATCCGAGAGATCGCACATGCGAAAGGCCTATTAACTGAGTTGGGAATTCTTTCCTGCCAAAATTGAGTCTGCCTCTATATTTGTACTTGCTTAGCAAAACACTGCTGCAGTTGCCAAGTTCTGCCCTACTCCACGTGTGAGGTTTTATGTAAATTCTTTAAGAGCTGATTTTGGTTGCAGGCTCATGACTATTAAAAGACAATGCAGGGAAGGGAGGTCATGGAGCTACTCAAAGCTTGCTGAGAATGTCAGGGCTTTGGGGTGGCAAATGCTCATGGATTCAGGTAGGTGCCCGCTCAGCAAAGAGTGCAGCTCCAGAGAGCTCAGGGCAGCTGTCTCAGTCCAGCACTTGGAATAAACCTGGGACCAGGATGGACATCTCTCCGTGTGCCTCTCCTGCTTCTTCAGCGCCTGGGTACAGCAGCAGCTGTCTGCTGAACAGGGCCTCCCAGGGGGCAAGAGAAGGAACATCTGCTCCCACCAAATAAATACGTACAGACTGAATCACAATAACAGATCAACACAATATATGCCAAATGCATACGCTAAATAAGGTGTATGACACCAAACAGCCTTGCAGGGTCCTAACTGTACACGAGGTGGCCAAGTGCTCTAACGGTAACAGAAATATAAATGCATTTCACTGGGACAGCTTGAAGAAATGCTCTTTGTTAGGAATCCACAGCTACTCCCCCTTCCATTTAAAGCTGACAAAAACTTCCATAGTCTCAGTGATCCAAAAAATGCCTGCAACAACACCATGAAAGATAATGCTTCAAAGTCCCGATATTTCTAAGGCAAAAGGCAAGCAAAGGCAATGCTTCCTTAAACATAACTGAAAAAAAAGAAGAAAACAGACATAAACCCTTCCCCTCCCTCTCTTTGCAGGTCCCCTTTAAACAGACTGCACCCTTCCCCCCACAAAAAGAAAAAAAAAAAAAAAGCTGTTTAAACAAACAACAGATGCTGTCTAAACTAACTGCATGGTAAGTGCATAGTAAAGACATATGTTGTCTTCTACCTAGCCATATGTCCTTCCCACACACATACTTGGGTTCCAACTTTGGTGTATGTTTAGAAAAACAGAACAAGGGTGCACGGAGAGGTTGTACTATAGTAAGTTTTCAGAAAATCCCCTAAGATTTGTTTAATCGATGACAGACCCTAAAAAGTAAACAGTACAAATAAAAAGCTCCAGGAAACAGAAATTAACCGTAACAATTAAAGAGATTTGTAAGCGCAGACCGCATCTGTGATGAGAGGACATTGTTGCATAATTGTTGCCTGTAAATTTGTTAGAGTATAACATTAGATTAAAATGATCTTCAAGACAGTTGAAGGAATTTATTACAAAAGTCTCTCCTTTAATTTATAGTATCTTGGTGTAACTTGTCCTAAACAACAAACTCTCAACTTTCCTTTAGAAAGGAGTGAATTCTACTTTGTTCCCCCTGGATTCCAAATGTAATGCTCCTTCCCAGATGATAAAGCCGTATGTTGTCAAACATATAGCTTAACTGTACCAGAACTATGAGAGCTGGAAAACAGGGCTTGGAAAATAGCGGTTACATTTTGGCATAGAAAGCTGTTGCTTCTAAGCATATGCTTGGAGGATTAAGAAAAGATCAAGAGGTAAAAGATCACAGATCTGGCCAGCTGTTAGCATCTAACTCAAAATGTGGACACTCTTATCCTTTACGCTGACTCTAGTGGAGTAGCTACAGTAAGCCTGTAAGCCAAAACAGACTGTGGCCCAGTGTATTTGAATACTTCCTTCTTTGCATAGCTGAATTAATCCAGTTAACCTGAAAATCATTTTTAAAAATCATCCAAGTCTAACTGCACTTTCCCTACTATTAGTTAACATCTTGGGTATCTTTGAATAATTGTTTCCTCCCCTACCCTCTAATTTCCCATTAGTCAAACCTGCAGTTCACACATTGAAATTGTTTTGAGGTGCTAGGTCCAGAGCACCCTGGATATTTTGTGTCAGCATCCCGGTATTGCTACTTCTGTGCGGTAACATGGCTCCGGTCAGCAGGCTGGGACACTGCTCCAGGAAGCTCCTCTCCAGTACACAGTAACTTTTATGGAAAGGATGCAAGAATGTAGTCAGTCAGCAAGGTCAATGGCAAGCTGTTATCTCATATCTGCACTTCACTGGTGAAAGTCTGTCAGGCGTTTCCCTGATCGGCTCCTTCCCCCAGCAATGACTACCACTGGGAAATACATAGCATTCAAAATACAAAAGCAGGTATAGAATCTTTATATAGCTACTTTGGCTAAGTAAAAAAACCCATTAATTTACTTCTGCAAGTACACAATAATTCAAAATATTTAGATTCAAAGTTCTTCTTTGTATACAATGCTTTTAATCAAAGTTTGTTTAATTCTATAGAATATGTCTGCACTTTTCTGTTAATTGTATTGACTGGCTCAGACTTCATCTTTGCTTCTCTGTGAAAAGTGATAGAAAACCAGAAACCCCTGCTTGTGACAGACACACAACAGGGCAGTTGACCAGCCAGTCACACAGGTCTGATGTTTCAAGAAATAAGCACTGCACTTGTTCTAGCCTATAAAACTCTAAATACTTTGCCTAAAAGAAATCACATTGTTATGGTATAATGCCTAATTATTACAGCATATGAGCCAGGTAGCTACTGTGGACAGACGGGTGGGTAGATAAAGTGATTTTAGTGTAACTTCAAACAATACTGTTTTCTATTTCCTGCATTGGGAGGGTTAGACTCTTGCCCCTAAGGAAACCGCTAGGGGAGGAATATCTTCTCAAAATCTATTTTAAAAAAAAAAGTAATATATTTTCTCCTACAAAACATAACTCTTAAGTCACGCATTAAGGTAATCTCTTAAAAGCATTAAGAACAGCATTCTAAGGGAATTTGCACGAAAATTCATTAATGTTTTACAGTCACACAACTAACAGAGTCGTACCAGTCTCTGGCTAATAAAATGTGCATTCCCCAGCACAGTCAGGCTCTCAGCATGCGTGAGTAGCCAGACTAGTTTTCTGTTTCACCATTAGTTTGGAAGTAATTGAGTTCTTTGAAATTCAGTATCTTATCTCCAGTAAAACAATGTCTCCTAAAAGAACAAAGGTTGCATCTGACATTTCTGTGTATGAAACACTTCTCATAAACCATCTGCTTTGCCTATCCCATCGTCTCTATGGATTCAGCTGCAGCCAGTCAACATCCAGGTTTCTGTAAGTTCTCCTGTTTGTCAGCATGAATTCAGTAGGTTCTTCCACCTGCATCACTGTTGACACCCTTTAGAAGGGTGTTCCCCGATGTTACACAGTAATAGTTGGTGACCGGTACAGTCACCTTGCTTACTTCAGAGTAACCAGTGATTTCTTAGCCAAAGGCATGTTTTAAATGCATTCAAAAGCCATTTGAAAGTCACCCGTAAAACTGTATGCCTAGAGAATCATCATTCTTCAGCAGTTAGACCAGGAATGCATGTCAAACAGTCAGCCATGTACTATCCTTTCAAGTGGTTATACTTTATGGCACCTCTGATGTCAGAAGCACTGCAGTTTGCAAGTGGATGAGTATAAGGTTTACACTGGTGGTAATTTGGTGTTTACTTCCAGATAGCAAGTTAGCCTAACGAAACAAAGGTTGCCACAATACATAAGTGGAATGTGAGAGAGAGATTTAAAAAGTGAGCTTGGTTTGGTGAATTTTCACGACGACAAATCTTCATTCAAGGTTTATACTGTCCCACCTCATAGTTCCAGTGCCCCTCTCCCTCCGTTTTCCAGTCATTCATTTAACATTACACTAGTTCATGCTAATTGGAAGTTATCATTACCTTTGGGTCTAACAATAAGAACAAAAGGCAACACCCTGGTTAACAAAAGACTGGAAGTCTTACATCCTTCCACTCTATACTTCCACACTGGCTGCACAGATATGCAAGAGAGGATATTATTGTTCAGTTGAAATGTGTAGTAATGATTATCTGTCACTAAAACGTGAAAACTAGCAGTCCCTCCTTTAAAACACAAATACAGGAGCCTTGACTTGCAGACTTCAGAATGAAGCACTCAAATCTGAGATGACAAGGTTAAGTATTCATAATCATCAAATGAAAAGCTGTAATTAGTGCTGAGATTTCAGATTTTGACCTACTGAGCAGGATCTGAGTTAACTCTCTTATTCCATGATTAGTGGGTAAATAAAGAAGAGGTCATTTATGCCCCTTAAAAATTCTGCATAAATGCTCACATGGAGAAGAAAAAGCAAAAGGAAAGCTGGATGATTAGAAAGAATAGCAGCAAGTTGTTCAGAAGCCTTAATTCTTTCCTTAGTAATTTCATACTCTCTATTGACTGTCTTGAGTGAAAAAAAAAAAAAAAAACAGATGGATTCAAGAAACCAGATGGCTCTGAAGATGAAAGCAGAACTAACAACTCAGGGTAATTTTTACTATGCCCATTAGAGATCTTCTGAAGGAGAACAGGAAGAGGAACGCAAGCTGGTCAAAATGTAGGACATCGTATTAAAGTCATCCTAAATAGTGACATTACTGTAGGGAAGCATAATTCTGAACATGGTAATGCTTCCATTTGTTATTTATTTGTTCCTTTTGAAACTCTCACTCATATGCCATCTACCCCTAACAGATTCCAAGGTCCTGAGAGCAGGTCTGACATTTTTGTCACTTGCTGTCATTTTAGAATACTAATCAGTCTTTTTAGGAATTTGGTGAAGGAATGGGAAATTACTGGAGTCTCAAGAAAGCCCTGTGGCCTTCAGTAGTTTCAAAGATAATGCATTCTATCCTTATTTTCAACAACATTCAGCATACTGACTTGGGTTTTTTAAAAAAAAAAAAACTTCTTCAAGTAGGTCTCACGGTCTCACTTTCAGGAATTAAATCCCCAGAGGAACCATAGAAAGGACATAAAATTCAGGTTCATTTCCAAGTTTGGGCCAGATCTCATGCAAATGAAAGTAAGATCAGAGCACCATAGGAAAATCTCATTGGTTCTCAGGCTTTGGTTGACTTGAATCTGACACTTGTAAACTAGACTAATAATCTATGACCTTGCACAAATACCAAAGATTTTCATCTGAGTATCTCCTTCAAAAGTAATTTATAAATAGTTAGCTTTGTGTACCATTTCCATGAGGAAGTTTCCACAAGGAAGGTTTCCACTCGCTAGCATGCGAGAGCAGTATCAGCACCCCCAATGCCACTGATGGCTACAGCACATGCTGGTAGCTTAGGTGTGGATGGAAGCAAGTCATGCCGGAACAGAGTTTCCTTTGAGACATTTAACTGTTCACCAGTGATAGGAAAACAGATGCTCGTGTTTTTATACTTATGTTTAGAAGGCCTTTCAAGTTTTGCCTTCAGTGATGAACTTAAAGAAAAACTGTTTCTTCCTGTTTTAAAAATAACAAAAAAGCTGAAGTTTCTTTTGAAGAGAGTAGTCCAGGAATCAGCGAACTAGGGAACAAAGAATCTAAATTTCCATTCAAGGAAACCAAAGGAAATTTCTGCTTCCTAGAGTAGCACATCAAACATTTTCTAGGGTCACTCTAGCCATCCTGGAATCCCTTCACCCTCAGCAACGTTTCTGAAATGAATAGTATGAATACTAATACAAATACATCAGTCCTTCCTGTTGATGGCAAAAGATGGACTTTATTAGTTAGGCCCACACAACTTCTCTGCAAAAGAATAATATATTCTTGTATTTGTTCTGTATAACAAAGTATACAGACAATGACACAGCAGAACACCAACTGATGGAGATTACAGCTTCTTCAAGAATAGAAGTACATCATGTAGGAGTCCAGCCAGATCATTTACAAACATCAACTTCTTTCTTTTTAGAGCATTTTATTTGCTCTTTACTACCAGCCAGTTGCTACCAATGGAATAAGAATTCTTTTTCTCTCTCCCTGTCATATATATATATATATATAATATATATGAATATATACACACACTTAAACACATACACATAGAGTCTGAGTAATATCCGGGTGACATTCAGCTACCAGATGATCCTTTACATTTTTCATAAAACATCCACCAGGGAGAACAGGAGAAAAGGACAGACTCTGGAACATCAGCACTTCATTTTAATGCTGCAAAGAATCAATATCAAATCTCGAAAGAAGAACTATTGTTCAGATAGATTGCTAAAATTGAAGCTTTTTCCACAGAGTCTGTTCCGGCCAATATTTGGAGAACCAAACAGAAAGTTATTGAGAAATCTGATGAGAAAACTGGCTGCAGTTTCTCCAGGTATTTCTACGCTTAAATATCAGAAGAAATATCTGGAGAATACCAAAGACAACAGATTCGATCACTTTATTTAAAAAAATCAAACAAATTTTATTTTTTTTTATTACTTCTCAAGAAAGGAAAAAACAAATTTACAGAGACATTTTTTCTCAAATACTAGGTTTTTTTTGAAAAATGGAAGATTTCTCTGTCTTCAGATGTTACCTTTATTGCAGGAGCGTCGCTCACTATAAATTTTTCTCAGGCTAAATTTCAATCCAGTTACTGTAATTGACAAATTTAATCACAAACAACTTTGCACACATGTGATAGAATCATGTATATAGTAGAATAAATATGCAGGATGCATTCCAAATGTGTTGGCTCTGGTCCAGAAGCCAATGACTGAAGCAAATTTGGATTATCCATATGCTTTAAATTAAGCACTTGCTTAAGTGTTTGGTGAATTGAAGCCATAACTTTTTACATTTCTCTCCACAAGGATTTTATAATATTGTTCTGGGATATTTAAAAATAAAGAAAAGATGAAAAGCAGTGATGTTAATACAGTTACACAGGAATGAGACAGTGAGAACAAGAAAAAAGTGAACTCTGTCACTTGAGTATTTGAACACTTTCTATTGCAGAAATCTACAGACTGTGAAAATCTTGACTGATAAGCTTGTATTCAACCACAGATTAAGGAAAATCATTTTTCAGGATCTTATTATAGAGCCAAGAGACTGAACGAAGTCTATATTCTAGCTCTCTAACAGAATCTTACACTGCTGTGTTGCAAATCAAGCTGAGTAAAATATTCATTATTTATTGCCAAAGTATGTTGTGTTCTCTATATAGTTCTGCTTTCTTTTTCTCCTCCTACTTTCCCCTTGTGCTTGAGGAGTTACAGGACTATTTGGTATATTCTCAGATGTACAGTGCAGCACTGCATGACATTATAGTTCTAATTAAATACAAACAAACAGTATTCAAACATTACTGTAAAAAGACAGAACCAAATCCAAAGATTCAGTGATAGTAGAGCTGGAAAAAAACTACGAGATCACATACAATACAATTCCCTAGTGAGGATACAACAATTCCACAATAACAATACAGCAGACCAACATTTGCTAATAAAAGTGGGCAATGTCTGTGGATATGCAATGATTACAGAAATGTATTTCTTTACATATGGGAATATATATGAAAAAAACTCTGCTATCTTCCACTGTTTGCAACTATAGCCAACTCTGGTTTTTCTCCTGACAACTCTGTGTGCTTTCTGGGATGTAAAAATAAGAAAAAGTTAAAATTCTAATTTAGTCATTTGGTAGAATTTGAGTTGATCTAATTTACTTTATCTTCAAGGAGTTTAGAGTTTGATGTGCTGATCTGGTTTCAAATGTAGTAGAAGCAAAAGTCTGAAAGTTTACCCACACAGCCACTTTTTAAAGAAATGAATAGTGGTTCCCATTCTAAAACTATTATTTAGATAGTTCTCGTTCGTATTTGATTTCGCTACATGTGGAATTTAACCGCTTTTGCACACAATGTAGAACAGCATGACTAACTGATATAATGTATAGGAAATGACTTGTGGGGCTAAAGCAAACAGTTGATGTGCTTACAAGATAAGTGTCGACTTGCGGAAATAGCAAATAACAATGACACAATTCCCTCCTCTCAAAGTATATGCACTGTGCAAAGACCTGCTGCTAATTTTCACTCAGCAAGGGGGGATGCCATTGGCCTTTTGTTACACAGAAAACCCAGTGATGTCATTTGGCTTTGTACTGGATATTCTGCTGCCTACCCATCTATGAGAACATTCTTCCCAGCTAAAAGTAGCACTCTGCTGAGCAGAATTAAATAATTCCACATGAATCACTCTTCCAGGCTGTTATTTTGCTTGTACGTGTTGGAATCTATGGTTGAGGGAAGTACTCTATGGAGTAAAATATCATTGGCATCAACGAGTTTTTTGCACTCTTTGGACTAATTCTCTGGTTCCTTTACTAGTAAATGCCCTTATTTGGAATGGAAAAAGATGCCTTAGGTTTTATTTTTTTAAAGCAGTCCCAGGAATCTTGATAGTCCAATTTGGTTTATAGACGTTTAAATCAAAATACACTTTGCGTCAAAACGTAAAAGTGTAACTTCCAACAGAAGAAAATTAAGCATGGACCAAAAAAAGTGTTTTCCTAACTTTTATTTCTCCTTTCATTTGAAAGCAATTTATTTTAACACTTCCTGCCAGGCAGCAAAGTGCAGACTTTGTAGCAAAGTCAAGGAGAGAAAAGAAAGGCAATGCTTTTTCAGTCTTAGGGTTTGTTGTGGTTTTTTTGTTTTGTTTGGGGGGGGGTTGTGGTTTTTTGTTTGTTTGTTTGTTTGTTTGTTTGTTTTAAAAAAGGAGATCAGCATGAGCTTTATTCGTACTTGCTTTTTCTATTCCCAGTATTTCCAGTTCAGCTTTCATGGAGTTTGTCAGAGCGTCCCCATCTCCAGGGAAGAACAATGAAATATAGTAATTGGATGTGGCACTGCAGCTCTGTGAGTTTATCCCAAGTTGTCAGTGCTGGCTACTGTTTCCCCTCATTAATTCCACCACACTGGCCAGCGGCCACTGATTTGACATGCCCTGTCTGAGCAGAAATTACTATTCTTCACTTAGTGGCCAGTCCCTCATTCCTTACTTACTTGGGCAGTTCTGCAGTCAGCAGGATTTCTCATACGCATCGGAGCTAAAAGGATCCACCTGAGGATCCTTTAGTAAGTGAACACAAAAAAAAGAGAATGTGTGGTAACTGAGCTCATATCACCACTTTATCAGCTCTGTACAGTCTAATAGTATGTGTGGAACTCCTTGTAGTAGTAAACTCCTTGTATGTAGTAAATAGCATATAACCAAAGAAGAGCATAAAAAGTAGAGCCATCATGGAAAGGTGACAAGCATATGTCCAAGAGAAGGAAGAGATTGCCTGAAAAGCACAGCACAATCTATGTTAATTCCTACTGTGTTGACGACTACTGCATAACAAAATACTTTTAAAATCACCATTGGAAGTTTTATTGGAAGAGATGGAATTAGATGGCAGATCTGAAGAAATGCAGATCAGCAGAAGAGAGTTGACATAATAATACAGGACATAATAATTCAGGACTATTAGATTGTAAAGACTGTTAATGTCTACTTGCCCAAATACTCCTAGAACAGTACTACTTCACACAGTCTCATACAAAAAAATCCCAGAAGTAGGATTGCCTTAACGCATATCATCCACAGAGAAAAATACTTCTCCAGGGCAGCACAATTTGGACTGTCCCTAAAAAGCAACAACCTACACAGTGCAGTCTATTTGAACTAAAGTTTCACCTTCAGATCCTTATCAGTTATAATTGAGAAAACTGATATTAAGCATATGAATGTTAATAATATTTTATATATACACATATAAATATGGATATTTTAAATCATGACAATGAGTAACTTAAGGATACTATTATATGCATATGGATACTCTTTGATAAAAGAAAATTTTAAATTCACTTTGAAAAAAAATTCTGAAAATTCAACTTACCATCTTAAACAGGCACAGACTTTGCCTGGACATTCAAATGTTAATGAGTGCTTTCTACGATTAAATTTGTTAAGCTAGCATTATCAATTCAAATAATATTTGAGCAAGTGTGGTTAATTCACAGATTCTCCTGGTTCTTTAACTGAACAATACTTTACTTTACTTTGCAACCTAAACAATTCTTTACTTTGCAACCTAAACAGTAGTCCTGGTCACATTTTTTTAATGGTTTTTGTATTCAGCTCCAAAGAAAACTGGATTTCAGTGATGGGTGAAACAGTGATCCCTGTGTGTGTTATAAAACACCTAAAAAGCAATGAGCTGCAGAAGGGCTACAGTTACTTGGAAACAGAAACTTAAGGAAGGAGTTTTTCTCATCCCATAATCTCCTTGGCTCCGTAGTTAGCACCTTTCTCTGGTTTTCCACCTGTAGGAAATACTGTATTTATAAAACAGATTACTTTCCTCTTCTTCTGTGTTTTATTTTTCTTTAAAACTGTCCCCTTAAAAGTATATATATAATACCCAAATATTAGCAGATTCCTGTCCAGCTGAGATTGTCAGTGATCTCAGAATAAGCCCTGCAATGGGAACCACAAGTCTGAGGTTATTCAGAGAAGCCTGCATCTGCTGATATCGTCCCGCCTGCCTTTGGAGGGAATCCACTCCTTTTGACACCCCAGCTTCTAGGAATCTGCTAACTATTGAGGCTACAAAGGTTCTTCAGAGCTGAAGAAAAACCTGCAAGACATTTTCCTAACCTGGTAAGCCAGGTTAGTAAGACAATAAAAGAAAAAATGAAAGAAACTAACATAAATAGCTTTTGACATCCAGTGCCATAAAAGTAAAATACTTTAAAACTTGGCATCATATAGAAGTTAGCTAATTATAGTGGCGCCATTCATGGCGATATAATTAACTGTATGTCTGCATTTCTATTATAAACTCCTATTTTCAGAGGTTTATGATACAGCTTTAAAAATTTGCTCTGGCCAGAGACTTGGCGTGCCAAATCTCACCCTGGAAGCAACTTTTCCCCCCTCCAAAACTAAAGAATAAAAACCTGCGGGCTTTTTTGAAAGCTTATAATAGGGTAACAAAAATAACCAGACAGAAATCATGCCTTTTATGCCCTCAAAGACTTCAGGGGTTTAAAAAACAAATCTTGTCTTCTGTTGTATGATTTAATGATAAAAACCCCTCCCACTACTCATTTCTGGAAATGCTACTGTGCTGCACATAGTTAGTCTAGGCTAGGGACACGTCCAAAAATTACACACTTTAACAAGGACCTGCTGTTTGAACAACTCCTGCACTTAAAAACAGTCTGACATCTTCTTAATCCTAATGGGCTCTTCCTTTTTCTCTCCCATCTTTCTCCTGAAAGCTGTATGGATGCCAAAAAGCTGATCTTATGCAAGTGGAATTGTGGTCCCTTTCCTGCACTTAGCAAACTCAGAAGTGATTCCTTACAGAAAAAGAAGAAACACCCTGCAATATGCAAAAGAGATGAATTATCTGAAAGCGGGCAGGCAAAACTAAAACACACATACAGCACTTAAGTCTGTTTGCAGAACAGGCAAGGTTTCAGGTCCAGTGGTTACTGGGACAGTCTATCACTAGGCAGACTGATTAACTGCTCTGCAACTTGTTGGTTCCCTGTGTGACTTCAGGCTGGTCACTTGGTGACTGTTCCTATCTACATATTATCTCCCAGAGATAAACACACTGAAGCTGAGCTGTTATGGTAACTGAAATCTATAAAGATATACAGAAATTTTGGTTCTTACTTATTGATGAATAATCAGAGCTTTCACCATACTTAAAGAAAACACGACTGGTCAGATATTTCTCAGTGAGATTTGCAAAATAGAGTTATAGCCAAGGAATACTCTAAACATCTGCTTTTTTCTGCTTCACAGTACTTATTCAAAACTACCTTTTTTTTTTTTGTTTTACACCTACTTGAAATTTAAATTGGTTTTGTTTATTTGCATACACTTCTAAGAGAATCCCTTAGGCCAAAAATTGGTCTCATCCCTAAAATCCTAATTACCAACGTTGTACCAGAAACTTTCACGTGATCTAGAGAAAACAGGTTCTTTCCCCTGTTGCCACTTTGGGATGTTCTGCTCTTACAACTCTGCTGCTTTCTATCAGCCTGAAGAAGATACCATTTATCCCTTCGACCCTCTCCAAACCCTTTACACAGGTTTGGGTTGAGCCAGTGTCCGTGGAAATCAAAAGGGGAGTTTTCATTGACTCACCAGTCAGACTGACAGGCACTTTGTGATTCTTCCAATAGTACACAACAATATAATGTTTCCTCCTTTCTCTATGGATATGGTTATTTTTCCCTCAGAGTTCTTTCTTTTAGGACATCATTATTAATCCAAAACAATATGAAGAGACATTTTATTCCCTTCACAACCAATCAGTTGATCACTATTTTTTCTCATCCTGCTTTCCCTCCACATACCACAACCCCACTTTGTTTGGATAGTGTCTCTGCAACCTTTGTCTGCATAATTGTATTACACAGCTACAACTTTCCTTCCTAGCAAATACCCTTTGAATACTTTCCAGATGAAAAACTATACTGGTTCTCTCCAGGAGGCCAAACAACGTTTTCAAAATGCCAGATGCACATTCTGTACTAACTCCAGTGGTGGTGGTCTCTCNGGGGAAGAGAGAGACATCTCACAGAATACACAAGAAGTCTGGAAGTAATGCCATGCATATTTTAACCTTGACTAGAAAGGTTAGGGAGTAAATAAAAAAAATTTCACATGATAACTTACTGTTTATAGTAACTATATAATACAGTTGAAAGCACGTTCCTAAGAGCAAACCATGCTTAAACATTTGGAAATGTAGTTATTGTGGCTAGAACCCAGGTATCTGGTGACAACATTCATGACGGAGTTGTTAGAATTCATAAACACACAAACGCAGCCAACAGCTCTGAGTACACTGGGGACTCTTGCCAAGGGATAGCAGTTTTCCTTCCCTTGCTGGTAAGGTTAGGGAGGGAATATAAACTGTGTGTTTGTACATGAATCATTATGATTTCTAAGAATATCAAGGGGGCCCACATCACAGCTTTTCTCACTAAGGCTACCAAGATTGCATATCCTTACCAAGCTGGTCTCCACAGAAGCTAATGTGCTGGGTACAGGTTGAAATACTACCCAACCTTCTCGGTGCAGCACAGCTTCCTAGACAGTGTATCACATGGATCTAAGATGTCCCACGTATCTAAAAGAAGTTAAGGGAAATGCTGTCCTATAAGGTCATTTGTCAAGTCTATAATGTTGATTTAATCTATGGGTGCTCTCTCGGCCCAGCTTCCAAGAGCTCCAGGTGTGGAGTCAATGGTCTTTCCTGCGAGCATTCTGTGCTTGAAGCAGACCCACAGCAATGCTGCCGTCCCCCAAGAGAGCCCCCGCACCTGGTTAAGTAGGAGAGGGATTTATCAAATGCTAAGGACTAAAAAAGTTCAACACAAATCTACCTCAGAGTTACCTTGGACATACTACCACCCCACTGACTGCCTTCCTGTCAGCGTACACCAAGATATACGCAAATGAAGATGATAAAGGATTAGATTCTGTTTTTAATTAAGCAATGTATATCTGGAGCAGCTCCTCTGAAGCAAATGTAGTTATACTCTATTTATTTTGGTGTAAATGAGATCAGAATCTGACTTTAGGAAGTTACCTGACAGTTTGCAATGCAGCAAAGTAAGAGACTAAATTTAGTCTTCAGTAAGCATTAAGACTTCTAGGAGGATAATTATTGCAGTCAGTGACTGTCTAATCTGTGAATTACTCGGTGAGAGACTATTTTTCAGGCATTAATGCAAACACATTGCAAGGCAAAAAAAGCAGCCAACAGTAAAAATCTGTATGAAAGATAACTGTCTCCTTTGTCTCAATTATTTTTCTTCCACTGTGATTTTATCTTTGTTGTCTGTTATTTTTACAAAAAAACATTTTTAAACTATCTATTCTAAAAGGGGACACATGAAAGGGTGTTTATATAAACTGTATTTTGATGTCTACATGAGTTTGAGATATAATTCCAAGTACACCCAAACTACTGATCATTATATTCTAAATAGACATAGAGTTTAAACAGACATGGCCAGAAATATTTTTATAATGCATTTTCATCTGAAAATGCCAATTCATGAAAAACTCAAAAGCTAAAAAAATAAAAATCTGTTCAAGCAAGGAGGGAAAATGGAAGAGAGGTATTGAAATTAAAAGAACATATCTTCAAATGAGAAAGTTCGCTTTTTCATTCAGATTTTCAAAAAAGCAGATTAAACTGAATTTATAATATTGAAAGGCTTCAAATAAAACTGGAATGTCTCAATAGAGTCCATCCAAATTTCTAGGAGATTTTACATCTGAATAATATTTAGATTAGCTTTTCATCCAAGCTCCAGGAAAAATATTAAATCTTGAAAATTCTCAGGAGTTAGGGTAATTATAGTGTGCCCAGCGATATTGCTAGTCTAACTGTTCAGCATATCAATGTCACCTTGCATTACAGCACCATCAGTGCTCCATGTCTGAACTGTTTTCTCAATACTTGAACAATTGTTGCAACACTTTGGTAGAATAGTAGAATTTTTTTAAAGAAAACGGTATGATTTTTTTTAAAAATTGAGAAGATATTTTGATTTTTGAAAGTTTTTACAAATCTAAACATGCATTTTAATGTAAAATATTTTAACTGAAAGTACCACTAAGATGTAGTCCTAATCTAGAACTTTCATCCTTTTGCTATGCCTCAAAAGCTTTATTAATTGCAATAGCTAACAGTATCTAATGGATGGATTAATCTTAGCAAAGCATTTTAATTTTTTGGAGTGAGATTTTCTTAAGTAGCATTCAATGCTGATATAGACACTAAATCAATAAGGTGAAATATTTTTAAATTTACATGCTTCCTTCAGAATGAGATTTTACTATGAAATACCACAATCGGTATTTGATTGAATATCTAGGATACTTCATATGGAGATTTCAGAAGGCAGAAGATTTTAAAATTTTTCCATTCTGAGAAATTCTTCACCACTGTTGAAAAAGTCACTTATTTCCCACAGTATATAAAAATGTGTCTAGTTTTCCCTCAGAAAGGATCTGTGCCATAAGCTGTTTGGCTCTGTAGCCACACTGGCTAGCCCTGACACTTTTAAACTCTGTGTGTGTGGAGCTGTCACTGTGTCTCCTTGGGAAAGTCAATAATGAGGTTTGTTTCTGAGCCTTTACTTCTACCTCCCGTGGAAAGAAATAAGGAAATAACAAATTCCACATTTCTTTAAAATCCAGTGCCTTGGCTGCAGCGGGCATTACCTGAAGGCATTACCTTCTCACGCTTTAATTTAACAGCTACTCTATTTGATTTACATAATACCCAGTTAAAATGACAACCAGAGCTTAGTATTATCGCTTGCAGCCCTACAGCTGGTGCTGTTCCGAGTCCTGCCCTCCAAGACCAACTATGCCCAAGTGCCTTGGCCGTCACACCCATGGCCGCAGAAAACAGCAGCTGTTGCTCCAAACATAAGTTACCTCCTGCTGCCAAAGCGACGCCCACGCAGGGCAGGACAGGCACGCCGTGACCCACGGCAGGCAGCACCACTCTGGCATGGGGCAAACATGCTCGCCAAGTGCCTTAATGTCCAAGGGTGAGGCAGATACACATCCATCTCCAACTTTTTTTCTTAGCCTCGGTCTCTGTGTAGGAAAATCTCCCTGATTTGCTCTGCTTCGGTGTCGTCAGGAACAGCAGCACCCTCTGTAAGCCTTTTGCAGGGGCATACACATAGCACAGAGAAAGTGCCAGGCTGTTTCAATTCCGTTTGCAGACTGCCTTGGGGCTGCTTCTGTGCACTGTGCGTATGCACATCGTGGTGGGGGACCTGTTCTGCAAGGACCATGCTACCCCCTCCAGTCACATCCCCTGCCGTGAGTGGCACAGGGACCACTGCACTGCGGCTGCTCCCATGTACAGCTTGCTGCTTTTTCACTGGTGGGTATCTGCCATGGGAAACCATCATTTGACCCTCAAAAAATGTCATCTTGTCATCACGTCATCTACTTAAGGCTGGTTTAGGCACACAGTCTAGGTGCAGGTCACAGTGGCAAACATTAGGAGTATAAATTTGCTACTTACTCAGAGACGATAGAGGTATACACAGAAAGGCAATTCAGAGCGCTTTAACTTGAGGCCCAAAGTAGCATAACTTAACAAAGGAGCAGTATGACTCCCTGTCCCTGTCCTTTTCAACCCCTGCAGTGTTTATACTGGAGAGCTAGATACTCTCAAAAACAAATGCTGGACTGAAAAGCTGACATTACATTACGGCCTTTTAAGCTTATAATCAGTGTTAGTTGCATAAGTCTGGGCCAAGAGGACACAAATTAGTTTTCTTCGCACCATTACAAACCCTTTAAATCTTTTAAGAACATTTTTGCCATGCCATTTAATTTTATTTTTAACCACAATTATTATAGCCATACTCTACAAAAACTGTACTCCACTCTGAAAAGCAACTGATGAGCTCCCAAATCAACATTTAAGCAGTTTAGAAATTAAAACTTATTTAAGAACCATGGCGTTTACAGTACTGTTGAGGTGCTGCTCTCATTTCATACTAATTCAGCATCATGGCTTGGCTTAAGGATGTACTCAGTTTGGTAGAAATCAGTATTATTATTCCAGTATTAAGAAAAAGCAAAATGAACAACAGGGAATAAAATTTAGAGATAGTACATGGCAACTTTAAAATACCATCATTTGACTTATGTTCATTCCTGCTGTGTGTGAGAAAGAGCTTCTTTAACATATTTCTAGATCAGCTAGAAGTATGTACCAATACAGCTACAGGATAATGAACCTGAGCCTGCTCTGGCTGCTGTATCACAGACAGGACAGAACATCATTCTGCTCACCGTGGACTTGCTGGAGAACCCTCAGCTCTCTGAGGACAAACAGAAAAGCAGTCACGGCAAAGAGCTTTACCTATAGGCCTAGAGCCAAGGCTGTAGTATATTAATGGTTGCCACAGAAAATATGAAACCGATTATTTGCCATGAAATGAGCGGGCTGATTCTCTGCAGCTGTACACACTTCTGGCAGCGTAAAGAATCTGCCTCTTGCCCTCGCTCTCTGATCACACAAGGAAAATCTGCTTTACCTCTCTTCATCCTCTTCTTCACAACCATGTCTGAGATAGGGTATATGATCAAGAAAAAAAAAAAGGTATGAACAGATTTATTTCCTGGCTGACCTCAGCCATACTGTCAGATTCAGATAATAATAAGACTGCATGAACAAGAGTACCGTACCTGCTTCTTCAATTAACAAATCATTTCTAGCACTTACTATTCCACCAGTACTACTTGGCAGGTAAATTTTTGTCCAGAGAGGCTCTATAAAATATACTCACAGTGACACGCAACTGACTAAGCCAATAAGGTTTTATAAGAATTACTCAGATAATCTGCTAATTTTAGAGGCTCTAATGGGAAATGTTCACTTCTTGGAACTATCCTCTAGCATTCTACAACAGGAATAAATTTTTTTGAAAGTTACCCTCAGCTTTTCCATAGGGTGTGGAATATCTTAACTGAGTCAAAATTGTTGCCACCCATGACAAATTTACTACCGCACCACACCATTCCTCATTTAGTAGTACTTTTAATGAATGTTTGTCGGTATCTGACATTTGGTCCAGTGTATACAGTACCACTGAGAATCTGACACATGTTGCAAATTAAAGATGCCAAACAAACACACAAATAGCTAGCGATGACAAAATGGACACAAGGAGAAAAAAAGACGTGCTATATGCAGCTTTTAAAAATTTTCTTTCTTACATATTTTTAAAAGCATTGCCCAATCTTCTTTCAACCCTCCCCTCCAAATTGCATGCTAACAAAGGGATTCTGATCATCTGCAGGAAGTTTGGAAGTGAAGAGAGCACAGCAAAAACCAGCTATGTCCTGCCTTATCATGAAGAATGAATGTTCCCTGCTTAAAGACAACTTTTATTAGGCATACGCTTAGAGTTTATCAGAGACAAGAATATTAGATAGTCGAACATTAGACCTTGGTTTCTTTGTAAGTGTTCATAAGGGGCAGAGGAAGAGAAAATAGCAGTTTAATATAATTCTACCATTAGTTATACAGATGCAAAACTGAAGTAGCTTAAGTGACGTCAGCAGAGATCTCCAGATACCCTGCCATGGCTGACAACAGCATTTGACTCAGTTGCTTACAAAGCTCAGCAGCGGCTATCATCCTTATTCAGTCACACCAGCACAGCAAGCAGGACTTTGGAAAGAAGCGGATAACTCCTTAGTGGCACATCTGTTAGGTATAGATGGCATTCATTTGAATAGCTTTGCCAATGGATGACATGCCAAGTCCTTTATACTAAAAGGCTTGTGCTTGATGTTAATCATTCACTCTCTGCCAGTTAACATGTTTATCCTTCTAGGAAATACTTTGATCTATACTGGCACTTGAAATATAGCAACCAATGTTACTAGACTGGAAATGAACAAACAAGATCTTGTGTGAATTGCCAAATGGCACAGCAAAATGCAGGATGCACGTTACAAAGTGTTGCTTAGCAACTAGAAAAGGCCATGCACTCCATTTGACTATTTAGGTTTGAAATAGAAAATAAATGGCCTTATAGTTATTTGAAATACACGGAGAGCTAGAACATAATACTACTCTGGAGAAATCTATTTGTGAAGAGTGTGTGTCATGGGAGACAGAGAGACTGTGAACTCAACATTCAATAGGTAAGTGAAGGAGAACTGCCTTTCAGATATTTCGCCTTAAAATGTAAGTGTAACAGTAGTTTAAGTTCAGTGCATGTCTTCTGCTATTCAACCAGGACTTAAAACAATTGTTTACTTTTACCTTTCATCTTCAAATGTTAAGAGGGTTAGGTTTTTGCAGAGACGACTATTAGCTCATCCTCCGTTTGCATGCAAGGAAATGGAAGTTTAGAGCAGTTGGTAATTTACCCATGCAAGTTGCCAAACTGTGAATAGATCACAGGCATCCTGAATCTAAGCAATCTAAAAAAACTTCTGCACAACATGGCCTCCTTCCTCCCTCTTACACTGCTCCCCCAGTGCCTGGCAGCTGGTCTTTAATACGCAGATATAAATAACTGCCTAGCAATACTTCATATTCACACAGGAAAAATAAAGGTCTCTGAAAACTCTAATTAAGTCTCCCATACCTCAAAACACTTACTGTCTTTATTTTCCAACAGGAGAAACTGAGGCAGGGACTAAAATGATTCTTGAAAATTAGATGGGAAGTCTACCGAGGTTTGAGAAAAAAATGAGGACATCCGACATTTTTCTTAGTGGTACAGTCTTCTCCTCTTCCACCAGAATTATCACACAAGCATCTAAAGCAGGTACGAGTTCTCCCCAGATATCACTCAGCCAGTAAGATTCACTTGCAAACACTATCTCTGTTTTAGCTCTCACTCTGGGTGATCATGGCGCTGAAGCCTATACACCAGTCCTTGGTACACGTGGAGGAACCCTGCCTAACTCGGTGGGAGTTGAGCAACAAGAGCTCAGGCCCAGATAGGGCTCAGACCTTTGCAGCAGCATGGTGCCGCAGGGTGAGCTGAGCACAAAGGGGCAACTGCTGTCAGAAGGTGTCAGGCCCTTAATCTATGTAACGTTGTGTAAGCTTCAGCCAACAGCCTTCTACACAATGCCACATGTGTCTGCTGAAAATGGTGTTTCCCATAATTGCATTGTTTGCTTAGAAGGGCCTGAGATCCGGATCAAGTTCAACAAGATCTGTGTCATTCTAGTTAGTGCTGTTTTTCAAGCACACCCCTTCAGTGAACAGAAAGCCCTCTGAATCCATGACCAGACTTTCAGGGCCAGATAACTGACTGTTTCGGTTTCTTTCAAGTTGTATCGCAGTAGACACACACAGTATCCTGGATACTGGACAGATTTAAAAGTGGGAAGAAAAGGTTCCAGCACACTGGCTTTAAAAGGGAGAACAAAGTAAGTGAGGATCAGAGGGAGGAAGGCGATCGCTATGACACTAAGACAATTAATCACTGCCAGATGTTAAGGGTCACACAGCACTGCATGCTGGGAAGATCAGCAGGGGTTCTTGGACAAGGAATAGAGGGAAAAAATAACCTGTCATGTCAGTGAACTAGTCGGAGGTTTAGGGTTCCTGTCATTTAACTATTAGTGTGCTCTTAATAATAAAATGACAATGCATTGCAGAAGAAGGGGAGGAAGATAGGGGAGTTGGCAGAAAAGAGGGAGTGACAGCTTAATAATCTCTGTCTGTCAAGAGCACTAAAAATACCATCCTAAATTCAATGTTCTTACTTTTGTAATGAATGTGCCAGGGTTCCTGTTTGATTAATAGAACACTTGTTGACTGACAAGGACAAATGTGCACATGGTTTGAACACAGCGCTGTGCATAAATAATTTAAATTGTACTATGGCCAGAGCTCAGCTTGCATGGGGGTTTCTGTGATAAACCCCTACATTTCAGCAGTTCATAATTTGGCCTTAACAGAAAAGCTCAGAAGTCTCAAGCCTAAAGTTGGATGGAGGAAGTTGGTTGTTTTCTTTGAAGTATTACAAAGAAATCAATACCCTTTGGAAACACAGACCTTTGTTAGGGTAGTGATGGTGGTTTCCCTATTTGCTGTCATTGCACATCTCTCACATTACAGCAAAAAACAGATGGCTTTACACTGAATAATGCAAACAAACTCATATTCATGGTTCTTCCCACTCTTCCCCATTAATGGCAACACTAATGACAGCAATACACGCTCACTCCAAAAATGGGGGACTTCCTCCTTTGAACGTTAGAAATCATTTGTAAAGGGAAGATTTCACAACATTTTGTAAATGGACACTTAGTTGCAAATATTCCTGCATTCCTTTGGGAGATTATTTTAGTTTAGTTAAACTGTTACTCTTCAAAATGAACCTTTCCACAGAAAAACAGGATTTTTCACCTGTGGAAATACTTTCCACTGAAACTGACACATCTTTTTGTTCTTAAAGCAAGGTATAAGTGCTCAAATATTTATCACTTAATCATTTCACACCCCTGGGGCCCACACACTAGCCTAATGGAAGGAACAAACAATTAGGACATTCACAGACATGCACAGAGTATCTCAGATAAGACCTACCTTCAAAATTTCTATCAATTCTGTGCAGGTATGATATGTGTGAATTCAGTCATATCAGTCGGAATTTACTTTTCTGAATATTTTACCCACCTGATGTGAACACATAAACGCTTGAAACAATGTGTAAAGTGTTGGCTGTTTTGCCATTTTTTTCTGCCAAATCAGAATAGTTCTTTAAATCATTATCGAGGGAATAAAATAGCTATGCTAGTTTAAACATTTCATCACAATATGGTCAGAATGGAACAACAGCCAAATTGAATATCTGATCAGATTAAAAGCTATAACTGAATTTCCCCAAACAGTCCACATGCTTTCTCTAAGATCTGCTCTTTCCTTTCAATTTGTTGGATCTTGTAATCTATCCAATGACTTTTGGTGGCCTAAATTCCAGTCCAGAGGAGCGCTGCTGAGCACATTCAACTTCCTTAGCAGCCACAAAAACTGCAATTCCTTGATACCTTTGAGGAGGGTTTGGCTTTGCAGAATCAGGCTTTCAAAGCTTAAGTGAATAAGCATTCATAATCCAGATTCTTTTGGTTTTTTTTGCAACTGATAACATGTGAATTACATGAAGAGCAAATTTATATACATTACATTCTATAAACACATATAAGATCTGCTTCTTTGCCCTCTTCTATATTAGATAATAATAACTAGATAGGTAGTCCTCAAAATTTGAGTAACCATTTTCAGCTGCATCATGTCTCCTTCAATCACATTAAGAAGTCCAAGGCAAGTCTTCCTAGCAACATCTACATTGCAGTCAAGTTGTATAAGGTAAAGGGATGCACAGTAGCAACTTCTGCAATTTGCTGAGATGAACACAATCAAGACTCATCATTCCTCATCCTAGCACTGCCACTAAATTACTTAGGCAAGATTTGTCCTGTGCTTCAGTTGCCTCCTTTGTAAAACAGAAGTCTTCCCCAGTGTTGTCGACCACAGATTTTCCAGTGTTAATGGACATCAAAGTATTGCACAGGAGTATTACAGAATGTTTCAGGAGAAAGAAGAGTCAACAGAGAACTTACATGTAACCAGGAACTCACAGTACATGACACCAGCAAACAAATCACTCCTTAAAAAAGCTGCTACAGTAGCACTCTTTAGAAGGCAGACATTGTTTTACATGTCCATCTATACAGTAATAATATCTACCTATCTAACCTCCACTGAAGTTAATGTAATACTTTGAGTGACGTGACACATTAAGAGCTAACGCACTAACATTACTTCATAGCATTAATGTCTCCTTTATATTTATGTTAATATATCATAGCAGATATGGAGTGCATCTGCTGCACTTTCTATTTACATAGCACAGAAACAAGTTCAGGAACTTGCTTCTTAAGCTCTCTGCCCCACAGTTTAGTTTCCTCTCACCTTTTCTTGTTGCAGTTCACTGATGTCAGAAACACAACAGATGGTTGCTGCTGCTTTGTAATGCTTCTGTTTCCAGGTGGCCCAGGATGATGTATGTCAGCGTGCTCTAAGGGTGCTTTAAGGTGCACTGAGGTTTGAGGTACTTTGAGGCATGAAGAAGCTGCTTGAATTACTGATGCACCATCTGAAAATAAAAAAAGACCGAACAGAACTGGTTACACAAGTGCAAGGCACATTCTTGCAGCATCTTCAATAAGTACTTTTACCTTGTGGGACTGTTTGATGAAGTTACATTCAAAAGATAACAAAGTAAAAATAAATGCTGTATGTATGTCAAACACCTGTTGGGTATTTAACTTATTGCGAGAATTTCCAGCTTACAATGAAAGTGAGAATAACTGAAGGTCACTAGACACACAATACATCACATTGCCACAGCCCTACGCAACCTAGTCGTGATGTTCCACCGACTGGGAGTATATTAGCCACTTCGTCATCTTAAGACACCTGGCAAACGACCAATATATTTTTGTCTGTGTGTTCTCATGGATATAGCAGATTGGACTAGATTAAATGTAAAATGCACGCATTATAGAGATGCATGCAACAGTCTGCATAATTACACACAGGGTATGTCAGTAGAGCATTTTCATACATAAAGCACCTTCTGCTTCACAGAACTTTCACACATACTCAAGTTGGTTTCATACTTCACATTGTTCCCCTAAATGGCATACCACGATATACAGCTAAACAATCTGCTGGATCAGTCATACAATTACACATGTTTTTTCCACATGTGCGTACCAAAAATATCAGAGTCTCCATGTAGCTTTCTTCTTTAAAGTAAATAGCAAGGAAAAGACTGTTTTATTCCTCTCCAAAACTTCAGTCCCAGTAGGCAAAAAGCAGCCTTAGTGCACATGAAAAGTATGAGCAACAAGAGAGCACAAAACACATCACTTAAGCTATGAAACAAACAAAACCAGACTGGCTAGCATCCAATTTGAATTGTAGTTAAATGTATTTCTAGTACATTTATCCACTTTGGACAATGCAAAATAATTAATCAAAAGCAAAAATCTCCAGAATTTACTTTTAAGTTAAAGTTTATATTTAGAAATACATTCACAATCAGATGTTAATGTAGGCAGAACAAATCATGATGTTAATTTGTGATGATGAATAAGGTGAACCTGTATTCATTTTAAGAACTTCCTTCTTGTTGCTAAAGGAAAACTGACTTGTAATATGACATAATGCATATTAAAAATAAGCCTTTTTTCTAATGGTGGGAAAGGTTTAAAAGTTGCTGTTAACAAAACATACCTTTTCTCTTTCAAATGCCTTTAAGAGCATTTTCATTTTTTTTTTAATCATACAAATAGGCAGATGTCATTTCACCTACAGGTGTAGTAATTGTCAACTCTGCCCATTTATTTGCAGGCTATATTCTCAAAACAATATCATTATGTTGATTACTCAGCTAGCAAATACATCAGCGAGCTGTTCATTTTAAGAACATTTCATTAAGCTAATGGGGTCTCAGACTGAATGAAATGGCTTCGTTTTTCTTTGTGCATTGTAGTAAAATATGCATCTAAAACGTGGTTTACAGGATCAGAGCTAGCTTTTAAACCCAGCCAGATAGACTGTTTTCTTGACAGAGTTTCAATGGAACACCACACATGTAGACAATTAGCCTCATTTTAGAAGTTGGCCAAACCCAGCGAAGAGCTGGAAACACGTTTCTTAGTGTTCCTCATTAGAGATTGACTGACTGAAAGGATTTGATGGGAGAACGGCTAGTTCACGTCTGGCCTTTCATCTCAGACCTGTGTATAATGTGCCCCAGATTCTGCGAGTATGAGTTCGATGGTGTCAGCACAGTCTTAACTGGAAGTTGATTTTTCCTAGTGTATAAGCAGTGCATAATTCACGGGGCAGCACAGCTGGCAGCCTGTGTGTCGAGCAGGGGCAGGCACGGCAGGGGCAGGCGGTGAGAGCGCAGGTACTTCTGCGGTTGTTTCACACAGCGGTTTGCCCAGCGCTTCCCATGCAGCTCCTGCGGTGCCACCTCTCCCTTTCTGCACACTCTGCATACGAAGAAGGTTACAGCTTTTGGGAATCTGAGCCAGGCTTCTTGGGGCAATTTCTAAACTGTCTGAAAATAAATGTAGATTTGCTGTCCTCACTAATAATAACAACAACAACCACCACCACCACCACACCCCCCCTAAGCCCCAGCCCAATCTGGTAACACTGCTTTAATTCTCTACAATTCTATTGGGTTTTGTATCATAATCTCTTCACGTACAACTACACCTGCACGTTAGTGAATGCAACTGTTGCTCCTCAGCATTGGGAGGGATTTGCATTTGAAGTACAGTTTACTTCAGCAGTTTGCATGGAATCAATTGATATCCTGCTATTTTTCAAAATGCTTTAACAAAAGAACAGTTTGATGTATGTTAGTCTCTGCATGTTCTCTAACATTGGTGTGGTAATCAGATAAAACATTAATAAGATAGTCCAAAAGGAAGCATCAAATGCATAAATACAATGTGTCTGCCATGACCCGATATGTTGATTTCCTCATACTTTTCACATACTGTCTTCAATCTTGCTATTAAGCCAGGATTTCTCACAGTCAGGGAAGCAAACCCAATTCTAATATCCAATTTCCCTGCAGTTTTTCTAACCACAAACCAGTACAATTTATAGAGGAGAATACATACTATGACACATTTTCTCAAAGGGGATGTTTTCTGGAGAATCCATCACTCTAATGACATCGTTTTTAACCTCTATGCTTAAAACATTTCGCTACAAGTATGTTTATTCACATGCACTAGCAGAGCCCATATTCATCAGTGTAAGACCAGCAATATGCTGTTTCAAACAGATCTTGCATAAAGCGTATGCAAAGTTTGAATCTATTTTATGTACATGTAAATTATTCTAGAGACAATTTTCTCCTCTTTACAGGAAACTTTGACCTCTCAAAGATCCATTCTGTAAAGGCTCCCTTAAAGCACCTCTGTACACGGTGCTGAAGCAGAAAATAAGTGAGATAACCACTTTCTTTTTATTTCCGTTTAATCTGATGATCCTTCTGTAGTTAGTGGTCTCACAGAACCCCCAAAGTATCTTTCATTATCCTCAATGGTCACATTTTACTTCTCTCAGCTACACCTAATTGCCTTTAATGTTGCCTCTCAGAGAAGTAATGACTATCAGCCTCTTCAGATCGCTCTTCCCAACATTGCTGCATGAACGGTGTAGTTATAACTTTCCCAGTACTTATTTTCTTACAGTTACAACATCTGGAGCCAGTTAATAACATAAGAATCACAAAAGAAGGAAAGTATCTAGTCTTTGTGGTTTCTGAGAAAAGTCACTCAAATATACCCTACAAGCCCACAAACCAGAAAATAAAGTTCTAATTGTATTTATTTAAAATACCGTTAATTTTCAGCACTTAGGGATGACAATACTGTATGGCTGATCCTCTCATTTCAGTGTGACCCTGATGCATTGACTCATATAGCGGAGAGTCAGTCTTGGGAGGAGCATTGTCCTGTGCTCAGGAGGATGCTCAGAGCAAGGACGCTGCTGACGAGAATGTGCCCTGTGACAGCATGGCTTTGCTGCAGCTCTCCTGGTCTGCACTGCTGTGTGCCAACCTGCTGTGCCCAATAAGTGCAATGCTGGAGCAGGAAAGAGCAGTGCCATGCTGCACATGAGCAAGTATGGTTTGAAAAGTCTGTATTTCCCTGTTATCTCCACACAGCTATGTCCCACTGCAGTATACCTACTGTTCCTATTCTCTAAGGCACTCACCTAAAAGATTACATATGTAATAATAACAAGGAAATATCCATCCCAGATAGCTGTTGTAATAAACAAGCAATGTTCATTCTGCTGTCCAAGATCCATATAGTTTTGGAATTTGCTCAAAGATAAATTAACTACTTTTTTATAACACATGAAATGTTCCAAGTAGTACACAGCTACTTATTCATGAATCGATTTTACATTGTAAAGATACTTATAGATTTACACTTTGGAGTTAAAGATTTCTAGAAAGATGTGTGAGAGAAAACTTTCAAGAGACTACAGGCCATTTTGATTTATGTACAAGAAGCTAACTGGTAGAAGAAGAACTCTTGGAAAGCTTGGAAAACCTTTAACGTGCAGCTCTTTGTTATTTTTCCCATTTTTAAAATCTTACTCACTTGAGTAAAATAAGTGCCAACTGTTTCTCTCAATGTGACAGGCTGTAACTTTCTGAGCCTGCCTTAGTCAGAGAGGGTTAGGAAAAACTGCCTTACATTGTCCTTCCCCTCACTTTCCTCTGTTTCTCTCCTTTTTCATCTTTCTTGTGAATTTAGAGAGCTTCCCACTTCCAAACTCTGAAGCTTTCAAAGCGTGACACATGAGTTTAACACATCTTGTTAGCTTAATATCTCACAGAAAAGTCTTTCGGAAATATTCTAGGTCAGCTTTATCACTACTATGAGAAGCAATTTTTCTAAGGTCTTGATTATTTTAAGGACCAAGCATCCTCAAATCCTGATATCAGAATTAGGCCCTTTATGGTTTCCCACTGAAAGCTGATTAAAAAAAAAAAACAAAACAGGAAAAAATTTGGTCCAGTACCATCAATAGGAATTGTAAAGTCATGAAGGAGAAGATATTCACAAAATAGTGATGGAAATAGAGAAGAAAAGGCATGAAAGGGCTTCCAGTCATGCAACGGATGCTGCTCACTTGTGAACACACTCTGACATTTTTGCTGACAATGAACAAAAGGTATTTTCTCTAAGGAAGAGAACAGGATAGGGCTCAGGCTAAAGCTGCATCAGGATGGGTGAGCACAGAGCTTCTGCATCACTGGTTAGAGGAGTTAAAGTCCACTTAAAAGGCTCTTGCCTGTCCGCAGCTTACGCTCTCCCTTTGAACTCCATTTCTTCCCTCCAAAATGCTGCTTTCCAGGTCACAGTCTTCTATGAAGTTCCCTGTCCCAGTCAGCTTCCTGCTTTTATCCAAACATCCCTATAGCTGTGCTGCCTTTCCTTTCCAAACCTCCAAATCTGATTTCAAAACCTCGTCCCCTAAAACTTGAGGAAGAAACAGATGAGCATTTAATTTATAAATATTTTTTCAGCAGTTAACTTTTCAGTTTTTCATGGGAACATAAAAAGGTTTATCTGAAGGCATCTTTGTTCCTGCCAAATTTGATGTCCCTGCTCCAAAGCAACAAAGCACTAGAACTTCTCAATCACACAGCTTTTCATTTATTTTGAGGCTTTTTTTTTTTTAAACCTATTTTTCATGGAACGTCTTCCTTTCAGATCTAGAAGTTGAAAAAGGATTAGGGAAATGCCTTGCTTTTGCCAGATGAAGTAAGATACAAAGTTAAGTACAGATTTGTACTAAGATGCAGACTTTACTAGCCTGATCACTGAACAGTATTATTTCAGGAACAGTGTACCACAGACCTCTCATATTTGTTGTGTTATTTTTACACTTACACATTATGAGGACAGCACAACTCACTAATATCAACTGGAGAGAAAGACAGAAATTTCAGAACTAGAGCAATCTGAAGACATTCAGAATAAGATTTTAAAATAAACAAAAGCAAAAAAGCAGTTTTTCCAGAAGAATGCTTCCTCCCCGCTTCCCCGTCCCCTCTCTCCTCTGCCTCCAACAGAGCCAGCACCAGATGTTTCAGAAACCACACACTGGGCAGATACACAGGATCATGTGTCCCTCCTTCCATAAAGGTCTCATCCAACGGGAAAAATCTAGACAGCCTAGTTCAAAGAGCACACCGGTAGTAGCAAGTACCAAGCCTTCTATTTTAAATAGCTCTTACCTTTGTAAAGAAAAATTTAAATGGGATAGTTTGAAAATTTCAAATCCAGAAAATTGCATCACAACAATAGAAGAGTCTAAAGGATATCTTTGTCCTAAGCGCATTCATCTCAAACAGTTCACAAGTATGGAATCTATGCACACAATTAATGAAGAAAGAATATTTTCTCAGACTTAAGATCATTACAAAACTACCACAAAATATAATCCTGGTGGGGAAGTAACATTTTACAGATTTAAGAAACAAGTGAAACATTTTTACTGCAAAATATGTGTTTTGCCCTAATCCAGGAAATATCTGTTTTTCCAGTACGCAAATGCTTTTCAAAAATGCAAATGTCATTTCCTCAAATACCTGTAATGATAAACACTTAATAGTCAATAAATTTTTTAAACATAAATTATTTATTCAAGATTAATAGTAAGACTTAATAGAATGGATTCAGACATTGAAATCAAGATGAATAATTAAAAATGGGTTTGTTCCAAAGTAAGATTAATGTACTGGTGAAAGAGGTATTTCCTTATATTTGTAAATGTAACAGGCAATATTTTTGTCTCTGACTTTGGCTGCTTTTTTACTTCTAAAAGCAGTAACTGTAAAGATGGAGTTAGGATGCCTGGTGACAAGTGATGGGGTCACAAGCTAGGCTGGAGAGCAGGAGAGCGCAATGCCCAGGATACCACTGAAGTGGGGGCGGGGTAGCAATCTGGGCTAGCAGCCCCTACCTCATCATTATAACCACACAGTTTAAAACACCTTTTAGGCTGCTTTAAAGTACGCAGACTGCCAGTTCTGCCCCTGGCTGGCCCAGGATCAAAGGACTGGAAAGGTGGCTCAGTGCCACCGCTCTCTCTGGCTCTGCTCAGCTTCAGGAAGGCCAAATTCAGCACAGCTGAGAATCCGTCCCAGCACGTTAATCATATGCCTTGGGTGGAATTGCTGTCATACTGGAGTTTTCATTTCCTCCATCTTTCAGAGCCTGACTTTTTCAAAAGGACACAAGGGATGCTTTATCAATTAGCAGACAACTTAATTTTGAAATGAAACATTTTGGATTGGAAATTTCCTGTAGGTTGTAATCCTGGAAAGCAACTGAAAATTGTAGAAGTTGAAGAACATATTACATAGAGAATATTCACAAGAGGAAGAGATCACAAACTTATTTCAGGTGTCACTTGACGGCGATGTGAACGCAGCACTGTGAAAGACAAAGATCTAACAAAGCTGCTAAAAGCATTTTCATATCAAGAATAATATACCGCCGTTCATACTGATCTGATTTGCCAGAAGTGCAAGAAACCAAGTTAGATGCTTACTCGGTCTGCTGCCAGAGGGACTTTGAGCAGTACAACCTGGCACCAGAGTCAGGCGGGTTTGTTTGCCTTTTTTGTGGTCTTCACATGAAGAGACACAAAGGGAAAAAGAAATTACAGCAATTTCAGTGTGATGAAACAAAGTCACAAGAAGACTTGTACATTCACAACGAACAGGTGTAGACATGATATTGGCAAAATTTCTCACACAGAACTAGATGCATTTCACCTCAGTATAGATATAATTCAAATCTTTACTGTATTCCAGCTGCAGTGCTGAGTTCAAGATAATTAGTCTAATTATTTTTAAATGGAATACAGAACAGAAATAGAGCTTTGGTATGTCTCTCTCAGATCCACAGCTTCATTTTTTTCTGGAAAACCCAAGAGTCATTATTTAGCTGGAAACTGACATATATTTACAACATTTATAATTGATATCAACATAACATTATTTAATTCCAGAAGTTGTTCACAGGAGTTACTACAGTCAGGAGGCTACTGTCCCCCATGGATGGGATGGATTAAGATTACTGTGGTCCCTCACATTACAGTGTGCAAAGTCACAGATGAGGTCACAGAAACCAAAGAGACAAAAGAAAACTCCCTGTACAGTGATAAAATATTTCAAGCTAGAAAAAGTTTGCTGGATTATGGAAATACATTCTTTCCGAATACTTTTTTTCCCCCTTCCTAGACATCTTTAAAAGCAAGCTGACAGCTCTCATAAGAGAATTTTTTCTTCTCTGGTGTGATTTGATTTAGATCTCCTTTCCAGTGACAGAGAGACTGCCAGATTGTGTAAAGCCCAGAGATCTCTACAGCAGGCAGTCCACTAATGACTCAAAGTTTGTGTAAGAGAGAGAGAAGAGAATTAAGCATCCATTTCATTCACCCATCAGCCAGGGCTCCTGAGCCCACAGACCCAAGCCCCACTGACACAATGGGGAGCAGCATTACTCCAGCCGGGCTCTAGGCACCCCCAATGGGTCAGTCAGATGCGCCATTGCCACTCCATTGATAAGCCACTAAAAATCACATCTATTCAAAAAGTACAGCTTACGGAAACTGTTGGAGTGTTTTCAGTGATTTGTTTGAATGGCTTATATTTTTGGTCTGCAAAGTTTGAAAACTTTTTTCTTCTAAGAGGATGTTTCTTTTTTTCCTCTTTTCATTTCAGTATCAGTTGCAAGTATCAGTATCAGTCACAGTCACACGTCAGTATCCTGACACCTACATTTAATGATTTCATTTTCCATTCCAACAGTCTCACACACTTAACTTCCTCATTGCCTGGCTACTGCTCCAGCATTCACATGTCTACATTTTTATCAGTGTTCCATGGCTTTCAATGGAATAACTCCGTGGTCACACACATACTGTAATGGAACTACCACCTTCATTATACTACACAGACTTTACTCCTTCAGCAGCAGTAGAAGCAAAGAAACAGTTAAGTGATTTTTTTTTTTCTTTCTGATTATAGCTTTCCCTTTCAAAATACTTTACATGGGTTCATATCACATATAGCCATGAACTTAAAAATAAAATAACCAAGTCAACAGACCTTTGCTTTAGCAGTAAGTCTGGAACTCTCACAGTATGGGCATTTTGAGAAAAATACTATCATGAGATTCAGCTGAGAAGAAAAGTCACAATTAAATTAGGTCAACCATGCCAAAGCAACATATTATTACTTCATAGGAGATGTTTGTAATGGAAGATGAGGTATTGACTCAAGAGGCTTAGCATCCTAACACAGCTTGACCTGCATATAGCCTGCACTGCATACAACCAAAAAAAAATGAAGTCTCATTCTGCAGTTCCCACACTATCTAACTACTTTCTAGAGAAGAGCATTTCATTTAAGTGTTTGTAAAATGCAGACTACTAATTAATATATTATATTCATTATAATAATTAATAATGGTATGTTAGCATCTAGGAGACAACCAAGCCTAGGATCCTATTGCAGTAGGTGCTTTAGAGACATCTTGGAACAGGCAGTCCTGTCTTGTCTTACTCACTTTACAGAATAAACAGACATAGGCAAATTAAATTAGATCCTCTTGCCCAGGTTTACACAGTTGAAACGCACATCTCAGGCAGGCAAAGGGACCACCACAGTGGAACAGGATGAAAAATTTTCTTGTAAATTCTTATACCCACTCTTGGGAATAAACGTAACTTCAGGCCTCAAGTCCAAGAAGTCACTTCAAGGATTTTAATGATGGCACAAATTGCTTGCTCCCAGATTTTAAAGTAGTTAAACACAAAATTTACTTTCTTTGCCATGAGCAAAGGCAGCTTTCAGCACTCCCTGAAGTAGGAAGGGGAAAAGTGGATTAAAATTGTGTGTGTTTTGTTAAAGGATGCATGAACTCTTCTTTTGGGCCCAAGTATCTCTCTGGCCATTAGGACTATCTGTATCTGGAAGAATCTGCTTTCAGACCACTCCTTGTGCTTCATACAAAGTGTAGCTTTGGTCAGTAAGATTCACACAAAGGAAAGACACTGCACTTCTTTAAAGGAACAACGTACAAAAATATTACAGTTGAATTATTGTTGTTACATATATAGTTATGGCCAAGAAAAAAAGGACATGCAAAAACAGACTCAAGAGAGCAGAAAGGAATTATTTCCTTTTCTCCTGAAAATATACCTAAATCAACCTTACTCTACAGAAACAGAGTGCAGTAACCATACTTCACTAGGAAAATGAATCCTCACACCATTCAGACAAAGTGGTTTACATACCATACTTTGAGATACTTAGAAATATGGCCCCAGGAGATCAGAAATGTAGAACAGGTGAGACGGGTACAGAGCAGAGCCAGAGGATGTACAGAAGAATCAAATTAAGTTTGCACATGAATTTCCTTATTTCACAATTTCAGAAATATTTTTTAACACAAAAAGTGTGTGTATGTGCATGGAAGATTATGAAATTATGAAATTATTAAGGGGTGGCAGGCAGGCAAACATGGAGGAGCCTAAAGAGCAAGGAGGATATACAAGGGACATCAGCTGAAGAGAGAAGAAAGAAGAGATGTTAAATCCTCAATATACTTCTGTGGGCCTGCCTGCCTTTTCACCAAAAAAAAGGCATTTCTTCACATCAAGAGGTTTAAAGAATTCTTTCAGAAATTCTGCATGGTCCTAAGGACGCTGCTTCCTTTAAAACTCTCAAACGCTAGCTATTTTTCATTTTCCTTCAGCTACTTCCATTTTTATCATTCTGCCTTCTGGCTAGAAACAGGTACTTGGCAGGACCATCTTGTCCTCTACTACAGACAGATTTACCAAGGCCGACTGAACATCCACCAGCAGAGGATGGTATGAGATCTAAAGTGAAACCTCACACAATTCAAGCTAACTACAAAGATATACCATGTATACCACCACTTCAGGAAGTATCGTTGTCACACGTTCCCTGATGTCCAGTGATAAAAAAGAATGTGTAAGAGAACTTATTTATAAATGCTATGATACCTCCACATCTTTCCCTTTTCTGCCCTAGGGAGCCATGATCCTGAAGGCTAAAGAAAGGCAGGAAAGAAAACATTGAGGTGGAGACTCCCAACTGGAAGCTCCCTGCTGGATCCTGTCAGGTTCTGTTGCCCTTTGTTTGTTATGGAGATAGGAACTGGGGCATTATTCTGGCTTGGAATTCATCCAAGTAAATCCAAAAAAAAAAAAAGGAAAGAAAAAAAAGAAAGAAAGAATAAAGGATTATGTATTTTTTTCCCCTCCATTCAAATATTCCACATGCCACAGAAAGAGGTTGTTACTTTTATAGTTGTTTTAAAAGGCTGACTTTTCTATTTTCTTAATCTGACTTTCACTTATTCAGCCTTCATGTTAGCTTTTAACCCTGCAAGGTTTGTCAGATCCTACAGCCATCAGACCCATGTTAAAGAGAAAAAAGTCCTTCTAGTACCTGACCTACCCATTGAGAAGAAGAAAGGCAAGATTATAGCAGGGGTGTTGTGGAGTAGAAGAAAAAAAGAGCAAATTAATTATTTTGGTTTAGCACATTTTCATACTATCACCACATCTGAGGAAAAATCTCGTCCATCCATTTGGAGTCTTCCTGTTGCTCTCAGGATGAAATCTATCATGCTACAGAGCAATTATGCACCACTTTAATCTCTTGTCTCCTTAACTGAGAACTGAAGAAAGATTTCAGTACTAACAGGATCTTCTATAGACGCTGTCTGAAGTGCCTGTCCATTGCATTGGGGAACTGTGCTGTAAACTTCATCTACAGTATAAATGAAATTAAGTTCATATTTAAGAAGGAAACAAANAGCTTTAAAGTAGTATTTGGCAGTACTTTTCATTTCTTTGTATTAAAGTTCTTTTGGTACATAATGAGAACTGATCTATTTTATTTGGTACCTAATGAGAATTGATCTATTTTAATAATGAAATGAGAAATTTTGAGACACTCCCGGGAAAGAAAAAGTCTGAAAAAATAATTCCTGGATTACTGGATATCCCTTGGAAACTTTCAACCCTATGTAAAACAAGAGAAAAAAGAAGAGTGATGCCTGGTTTGAAAAAACGGACTTGCATCCAGAATTATGATGAAGATAAGAGCTAATAAATTGGCTGATAAGCAAATGTAGGTAAAAAATTGAGCTTGTACAGCATTGTGAAAAGTCCTACTACAGTTTCAGTTTACGCTTGGGAACTGGTCTTTTTTTTCTAGAAGTGTAGTAAGCGTCAGATGCAGATGAATATAATACAGGATCCATTTTAGAGAAATTATCATATCTATTTAATCTACAGAATAAAAAGAAAAAGATGACATCTTTACCTCTCAGATACTATAAATAATCTTCACATACTCCTTTTTCTCTGAGGCTGACATCAAGTCACCTGATGGGTCATAATGGAAACAGTATCTTCCACCACTTTGTACCTGAGTAAATGACCTCCTTTCAAGATGAATTCTCCAGAAAGAAGATAATTGAATTACTTGAGTGCTGATCCACTTCAAAGAATGTTCTTTATAGGAGGCATAATCAGATTCTGATGCTTTGATCATGAGAATCTATGAACCTGCTACTCGATCACAACTACTATTTGCCGTGAAGAGATAACTAATCAATTACAGAACATACATCTGCTCTGAGTAACATTATTGATGACTTGAGAGAAGGAATAATTCAAAGAGTAAACCCCTCAGGAAAGCTGGCAGTGGCTGTGGACCAAGGAATTCAAATGAGACAGAGGGTGGCCAGCCTAGAGGTAATTTGCTAATGATTCAACAGGAGTATCTGCTGTGCCCTCATTTGAAATAGAACGTAACAGTGAAAGGAAGGGATTCTTGCTCATATCTGGTTAGTAATATGGTCTATCAGCACAAATGCTGCCACCCTTCCCCTTTCCAGAGCAAACCTGGTCAGCTTCACAGCAGAACCTGAATGTTTCCACTGTACCACACTAAGGAACTACTGGTCCAGAGAAGCTCATACAAGGGCAGAGTTCATTTACCCATTTGTTATGCCATGCACAAACCTTACGTTTTCAACGTTTGTGTCATCTTTTTTCAAAGGGCCAGGATCTTCTAGACTTTTCTCAAAGACCTATGTGAAGCAGATGCATTGCTCCTTTATGACTCCAGGGCTGCCATAATTGGTATTTTAACTTTTCAGTGAGAAACAAAAGAATGGATTTAAGAATATTAGAGAAGGAACAGAAATTATTCCAGAAACTTTATTTTCAGACTATTCTTTTGATCCCTCCTAAACTTTTGCAAGCTGACACAGATTGTTTCCCAGGTAAACTTACTTAGGACACAGGGAAATCCTCCTATTTTGTGAAGAGATGAGAGAGGTCACCTAAAAAGGTATTTGTCAGGAATGAAGGATATGGAAAACAGATTGAATTTTCTTGTTTGCTCTCTTTTAGAATACATACAAAGGTAACATGAATTAAAAAGCAAAGGCATAAAACTGATGAAATGACACAGTTAACAAAACAGTTATTAAACCTGTGGAACTCACTGCAAAATGACAAATTTGAGTCTAAGACATGAATGAGATTGAAAAAGGAATTAGATATTTACAAGAACACGATTATAAAATGAGTAGGTTAATTTATTATTAGAAGGGATCCAAGTCCTCATCAGTCTGTTTATAAGCCGACCACTGTTCAAGAAAGGGCTACAGAGACACTTTTTTCTGTAGGAACAGGTTATTCTGCAAGGACCCAGCCCTGCTCCATTAACATCAATGAGCTTTCCTATTGAGTTCAAAGAGTAGGATCATGTCATGAGACTATTTCTTGCAAAATCCTGTGCTGTCTCTGACACTAAATTTGATTGATGGCACATTTTATTTTGTACACTAATTTTTGTATTGTGGTATGAACCACACTGCTGTTGAAATCAACGTCAGTTTCCATCTATATAACACCAATTATCTGCAACATTTGCAAGATACACGCATGTTGTCTTTTCTCTTTATCACCATAAGGCTTCACACAAAACCATAAAGTGTCCGATAGATGTAATTTCTATATAACCTCCCTTAAGACCTTCCAAAAGCATGCTACATTTCTTACGTTGAAGACACTGCAAGTGAGAAATTAAAACTAGGTGGAATATTTAAAAATCCAAAATAATAATTGACATGACTAATAGTACTAGACTGTAGTCACAACAAAATTCAAGGGTAATAATTACATCTGTGTGCTAAAGACTCTCACTATGGTAGCATGTGAGCATCTCAGAGCATCTTTACAATTCAGGCATACAAGAAATCTGTGTCCTTAACTAAATCTGAGTAATTAAAAACAACCTTGTTGAATAGAGTGCCTTACAACTCTTGATTGAGTTATGCCCAGACCCACAGGTGCCCTCCTTCCATTCATGAGTCGTGCGATTCACAAGAAAAAGCATGCATATACCCATGAACAAAAAAAAAACCCCAACCTAGAAGTGCTTTTGTTCAAATTCTAAAATAGACCTGATGCTAAAGTAGGAAAGAATTTGAGGAGAAAGCTTTGAGAGCTTAAGAGTACTGAAAAAAAGAGTTGCGAAGGAAGTCATCTTTGCAACCTTATCTATCTTGGCAACAAAGATCCAAATGTTTGTCTACTCAAAACTTTGTATTTTCCCATATCCATTTAAAATGAAGGCAGCCTTTTTTTTTTTTTTTCATTAAACACAGTTTAATTAGGTCAAACTTTAAGATTAAATATCTCTACTTTGCCTTTGCTTAATGTTTCAATGGCCAGTCATGAGCTGACTTTGTCCATTGCAAGCAAGACAAGAGCTGACTGGGAAGGGATGAAGGTAGCCCTTGGAATAGAATCTCCTCCCGTTTTGGCCTTGAATCATATGCCTCCACAGAAGACAAAAAAATAAAGTGTCTGAGGTCTGGCCAAAATTTTGCTGAATCACCCAGGTGAGTACCTCAGCCAAATCTGAGAACCTGCTGTGAACGGCTGCAAATCTTTTGTGAAGGGTAGCCCTCACAAAGCTTGGTTACAGCAGCTAAAATTCAGTGGCAGTAATAACTGTCCACAGGTTTCTAAACAATCCGGTGATGTGTGTGCACCTCTTATTCCTTCTCACATTTTGAATCTATGTGGAGTTGTTTATTTTATTACCTTTTCTTTCCAAGATGAAGGAAATCTATGGCACATGACCAGAATTAACAACATTAAAAGAAAGGGGGGAAAAAAGCAGAAGTCATTTGAATTCAGCTTTTATGCAGCATGCCAAAATAGGCTGAAGTTAAAAGTAATAGCAGTGCACTGAATGAATTGTAAGATTTGTTTTTATCTTTCTTATTGAACAGATTCCTGCAGTTTACTTTTTTGAGCATCTTACGGCATCTTTGGATCAGCCAACAAAGAAATTCCTTTTGGACACAGCATGTGGTCAAATGAAGATTCTGTTCAAAGTAACATGAAATCAGAAATATTGGCTATATAACAGGTATTGTCTTTTTCTATACCTCTGTTCTTCATTGTCAGTAGTCACCATAACTGAAGAGACACACTCACAAAGAAGTAAGAAATGTTCAAAGTGGGCAACAGATGCTTTATTAGAAGGCAAACCTTTCTCTTTTCTCTATTCATTTTATCCTAACACCAGCAGGTTTCCAAGGGGGAGAAAAAGCAGCTTTGAAGCTTTTTTCCCTTCCAACTGCTGTATTTTTTTTAAAGAGGTCCTAATTTCAAATGCTCTAGTGAAGTCTGACTTAGTGCTCTTATGCTACAAAACATTTAATGCTCTAATAGTAGGATCACTTCCAGTTCCCCTATATATTTGCATTCTTTCTGATTATTAATTGGACAGACAAGCCCCAGTTATTGGTACTGGCAGAATTCTCCTCCTCCAGGACCCAAACAATACTCATCTTGGGTGGTAGGGAGCTATGGGGGACCTTTGACCCGAATAGCCTGGGAACAGTTCATGGGTTTGTTCCAGTGTCCTATATGAAAACAGTTTTTACCTCTACATGTAAATGAAACTTGTGGTGTTAACACCTTAAAAAGACTTACTATCCTAGTGTGTACTCAGGCTAACCTCTTAATTGAAGTCAGTTGGAGCTTTGCTCAATCACTAAATACTGAATCGGACCCAAAGAAAACCAGCAGACAGATACTAAGCTGGGGTAAACTAGCCTTGTTCCACGGAAACCCATCCAAACCCCTCAGCATTCCAAATGTCAATGTCACATGGTCAATAAAACAGCATCCCTGGAGCCCCATTTCACATACAGACCACATCACACTGTGTTGAGACTTAGAGTTGTTCAGTATAATTATAACATGGAAAAATAGTAGGACCAGCACATTCTTCTATTCCATGTCAATGAACAGAGATGAATAGGCATAAATAGGGCTTAATGCCTATTTATGAGACCATGTAGGAGCCATGGGGATTGGATATACATCAGCATTGTGTATATTCTCTCCATGGAAGCACACAAATTGCTATTCAACATGAAAGTTTTGTTTACACCAGCAAAAGTATCAAAGTAGCAGTTGACTAACCAGGACCCAGAGACAGGAAAAAAGACAAGATGTTAGTAAAAGACTGCAGTCAGCAGGGAGAATTACTAGAATATAATTTTGTATAGCACATCCCATTTGATGTCACTCTAAAACTGCATTGTGAATGAACATTTTATAAAACTTGACCGGGTGTCAATTGATTATTCCGTTCAATCGCTGATCAACAACGCAACCTCAGACATCGCTCTCCATCTGAGTAGCTTAACATGTTCAAGAACATAGAAACAGGAACAACAGAAGTAGATCAGCTCTGGTTCTAAGGAGAAACCAGTCTGAGAAACCAGTGAGCAGTTTGACTTTCAAGGGGATTCGCTGATTCTGATTCTGCCTTTTCCATTAGCTCCGAACCCATATCCCAAGAGGTAATCATCTGTTCAAAATCTCTCAGGCACCCCTCTTTTTCATTCCTTCATTTCCCTTTTCAGGTAAGTAGACAAAGCAACCCTTGGTGATTTTTTTAATGAGTTTTAAGTAAGAGCACAGTTATCAGGAGTCTGCTTTTGCTACATTATATTTAACATTCCCTCACCTTCCAAAGCCACAACTAAGCAGAAGTTTTAACTAGCAACTTGTACCTGCAGAAGAATTAACTAGCAGTGGTAACTTTTAGAAATTTGCATAATGGTAAGCCTCAGCAAATTTGTGATTCCTTGTAAAATAATCACCTGATAACCTTGCAGACAGTTTGCACTGTCCAAGCCTTCTAAATTTAAGTAGAAGGGGGCACTGTTATACAACAATACCTGTCCTACACAGAGTTGTATTATCCAACAGCTGAACTTCTTTTCAGCAAGGAAGCTGTAAGAGTGACCATTTTAAAATTACAACATACAAAATGTAGAATTTATATTTTCACCTGACCATGGTCATTATTGCATTTTTCTAATTATATATTCATAACACTGAAGTATTTATCTCAGAGGAGCACAATTTCTGTTTTATTATCCTTTTTCCTATGGTTACGAGAAAGAAATTAAGATGTCAGTGTTTATTGCTGCTAATTCATATTTCATGTATTAAGCTTTGCATAAATATAACAGAAGTAACACAACCACTCTAGCAAGTAGCATGAAAGAAAGTAAATTATTTATAAAATGGGACCATATATTTGACTATTGAAAATATATATGTATTTAAAGGTATCTTTCTGAAGAAAGGGGATGAACTTACAAAATTCAAATCAGCAAAACAGGATGACATGATGAAAACAAAAATGGGGAGAAGGTCAAAAAAAGATCAAAAGAGTACATTACCAAAGAATAAAGCTATTGGGTAGATTAACTGGATTAAATTAACACGAAACACCAAGGTTCATTCAGAATAGAAAAGTAAAACGTGATAACTTAAGAAGGGTGGAAGTGACCCAAATGTGCAGAAACTGCAGACATTATCTTATAAAATAGGATATTGTGGCTTATACCTACATATGTAGATAAAAATCTAAGGTTCTGCTAAACACTGAGCATTGACCCTGTTTGTATGGCTAGAGCTTGCTCAAAAGGGAGTACAAGGTAGTTGTCAGAGGTGGCCACTGCAGTCTCAATTCCTGTCTTTCTGAAAATTAAGTTCTGTGTGCTTTCTAGTCCCTATGTCTCCACATTTCTAGTGAAGCAAGATTTATTTAGAAAAGGGTTTTTTTAGAGCAGATGATCATAACTAGGAAAAAAAAAAGAGTCCTTTTTACTCACCTGTCACAGGTGCGTTCAGAAACTACTTGTTCTTATGACAGTATTCAAGGCAAGCTTGACAAAATACAGTAGTAGACGTCAGATCAGTGGTCACTGCTGCTACTACCCCAGAGAGTAGCACAAAAAAGTCCTTTGGCAATCACTGACAGAATAGGTGAGAATTGAGGAAGAAAGATGAGAATATAATGTAAGGAAGGCAGTCCTTGTGCAAGACACTGTGAAACATGGTGAAATTACTGAACTGCTCCTCCTGATAGTTCAATAATTCCTCGTGCTGAAGAGGAAATAACATGGAATAAATTTCGGAAAGCCAGTCTTGAGTAACAACAAGGAAATAAATGGTCAAGCTGCAAGATAAGTATGCAACAAGCAGAAAAACTAATTTAGCTGGAATTTGAAAAAAAAAAAAAATCCATTAGGGCCAATAAATTAAATCCTAGACCTAGGACCTAGTGAATGGAATGGCTAATGGCTTTTTTTTTTTTTTTTTTAAATCGACTTCAGGAAGGCCAGCATTTGCCTAGTTTATTATTATTTATTCACATAAAAGAAGGCACAAAATCTCTAATACATGGAAGTGACTGGGACTTTATTTTAAACTCCAGCTACAAGTATGCTGCTTCTTGAATTGCTGTGCTTTAGTATTGAGTGAGTTTCCAAAAGGCATGCACAGGGCAAGAATTTACTCAGACAACAGGACTGTTCACTTCAGAACTTGCCTTCCCCTAGAAGTCTCCCACTTCTTAAAGAATGTTTCTGTTCCCATCTGTCAATGCATGGGCAAAAGTCACTTGCATATACAGAAAGAGAGAAGGGACACAGACTACTACAGATATCATGACTGATGAAGTTCAGCCGCCTGGGCAACTACTTCATACTAGCAGATGTCCTCTTAGGATTGCTCAGGGTACTAGACAACCTCTTAGAGTTCTATCTGAAGGCTAGGGTCTAGAGGCACCGAAGTAGTAAAGCATTAGCCCCAGAATGCTAAAACTTCCAGGAAATAACATTTGAAGGAGGTCGGAGGTATTTTCATCTGCTATCCACTGCTGCGAGCAAGCTTTTAGCTCAGTGCTGAGGTCTAAGATCCTGAGAAAGATAGGCCCTTGCACTTACATGATCATCACCTATATCAAACAACTCAAACAAAAAAGAACATGTCTCATGTAAATCTCTTCAGAAAACGAATAGAAAGACCTGAAAAGGTTAAAGGCTACAGCTTTTAGAGCTTTTATTCATACCAGAGGAAAAAAAAAAAAGGAGACAGTGTTCAAAAGTTTTATTCTTAGGCCATTTTCAACAATTTCCTTTTAAAAATCCTGTTTCTACGAGAACACTCTTACCTTATTCAGAAAGTTCACAAATAAAGAGTTTCTTTTTCTTTCCCTGTATATATGTGTGTGTGTGTGTGTCTGTAAATGACAGAGTGTAAATCTTTCACTTGTTCTTTATGTACTCACTTACAGCAAATACAATCTGAAGAGTCAGGGGGGCCATTTAAGTTCTGTTATGTTTCAGGTTTAAACCCTTGCCTGCCATCCCCTCTCAATCTAATGATTGTCACTTCAAGTATTAGAATAATTGTTATAAGACACTCAGCGCTAGCAACTATATATGTATGTTTAAAAATACAACATAAACACACACACTTGTGTGTGTATATACCTCTCCACAGAAAAACATATAAACACCTAATCAAATAGTCCACACATCTTTTCTGTAACTGAAGATGTGTACGTACCTACACTAGGCCATATTTTATTTAGTTGTATCTTGAATCTTCTTCAGTGAGTCGCTGCTTTGAGAATACATACTTCGACAGAGCTTTTTTTAAAAAAAGTAACCCAGATATCTCAAGAGGAATGAAAAATATACCTTCCCAGAACATCCACGGAGAAGTTGCTCATTTTTGTGGATTCCCCTTTTTCTGATATTATTGGCACTTTAGAATCCTCACTACTACCAGGGTCCTTTGATCTCTTCAACTTGGCGCCACAAGATTTGCCCTCTGTACGTTGTGAGAACTTAAAAAGGATTGTTTAAGGAGGGCAGCTTCTGTGTAATTGCACATTAGCCATACTTAGAATGATTATGGCTTTCTTGACATCAGAATGATGGGTTATTAGCAGTATTTTAAGGTTTCTAGGCTGAGAAAATTGCAGTTCCTCTCTGGATGGCAACAACAGTTGAGTCTATAGGGAAGATGAGGTAAAGGTGGGTTCACTACTGCATCAGTTAAAGACTATTCCTTATGGGATTTATGCAATTGTTAAATGCTCACTCCCTCCCTTCTCTGCTCTACACCTTCTTTTGTTATTGCACCAATACAGACTTCAAGTCTTTCTTGTACTGAGGACTCAGTGACAGGAGCATGTCAGAAATTACAACACAAATGTTGTCCAGGAAACACTAATAATCCCGTCATTATGATAAAACCCGCTATATTAAAAAACCCCAAACCTTCCAAATCAGTAATTCTCAAAAATAATATTAGCTAATGTTAATATGTATGAATACGCATAACAATTTTAAAAAGACATTATGTGTGATGATCAATGTAGCTGCTGGACCTCTATATGGAAGAGGGAATTTCTCTTCTGGAGTTAATAGATCAATAGCTCTCCAAGTTCCTATCATACCACAGACTTGGGGGCTATGATAGGAGTCCTGCTTACCACGTACTGTGGCTTTCTGAAGGTATAGCTCATCTAGCTTTCTTTTACTGCCTGTAGGGTGCTCACACCATCCCCGTTTTTATTTTATCTTTTTCCCGACCATTACAGGTACCAATCTTGCTTATTCTTTTCCTCTTTGTTAATATTTTGATCCTTCTACTAAAGCTGGTATTTCACTGGAAATGTAAAAATGGAAGAAGATAATCTTTTTCTCCTAACTTCCTTTAAATTTTGGTAACTAGTAAGCTTTCTGCAAAGTAATATTTCCAGAAATCCCACAATAGCATGGACTTTTAAAATGACATAGATAGAATATTGTGATGCCTGAAAAACAAAATTCTTTTAGGTATTTTCTCCAGAATATCTTGGATGACATACCCACATGGATGACACATGATGTGCTACCCTGGTAGCATACAACTACTGCTATCAATGTTCCAAATGCTATCTGATCAGCCTCCATGCACAAAGATAAATAAAATCATTCAAATTATGCAGAACTTCAGTCTGTTAGCTACTACATACACAGACAATTTCAGTCTGTCATGTTTTCAAAATCATAAAAAATAAGTTTAAATTTCTTTGTAGTACTGTAATAAATAAATATTTTTCTTCTCATTCCAGATCTGGGTATTCTTCAGTAATTAATTTCCATAATAGTTGAATTGTAAGGAAACAGAACTCAAAAAAGATCAGTATCAGTTGACTGATGAGTTTGTCCCTATTCTCTTGAACATAACTAAAAGAGGAACATTCGATCACTACCAAATTTCTAAAGGGAATACCATTTCAGTGTTAAGACTAATGAGACTAGTTTAATCTCATCCCTATAAACAAATTAGCTTAAGCCTAATGAAATCTTATTTTTGTAAATTAACGCACAAAGGAAACAGTTCAGTGTAAACAGACTTGTAGTATACATTGTTTAGAGACTATTGACTTTCAAATTAGCCTGCTTTTCAAACATTTCACGTCAAAAATATAGTCAAAATGCAAATGTAGCATAAACGGCTCTATAATAAATGCTCATTCAACATTTATTCTTTCTCAAATCATCTTTTAAAGCTCTTTCATGCTAATGTCTAGAAGATGTGACATTAGAAAAATTGCTTTGACATGCTAAGGGGCTCCAAGATTAACAAAAAGAGAAAGAACAAGATAAAGCTTTCAAAAGACCTATTTCAGAGGAATTATTACTTCCTTTGAAAGTCTTCCAAGGTTGCAGTGCATTTAAGCTTGTTGGCATACATGTAAATGAAGGACTACAAAAGTATTCCACTAAATACAACTTGAATTAAACCTTCAGGCTAATGTTAAGGAATGAGGATAAAGGCCAGACCCTAGGCTGGCAACAACTCATTTAAAATGAGTTCTTTATTTCAGGACATCAGTAAGGGAGAATTATTTTTAAAAAAATAAATAAATACAAGAAATTATAAATGTAATTCCCATATAAAATGGCTTGGACTGATGGACCTTTCTGATTGAGCAACTAGCATTCTAAAGGAGTTTATTAATGTAGTATGAGCCATGTTGAAAAACAGAACAGTCTCATCCAGTACCTTGCTCTCCTTACACAAAAATGTCTCACTCCACCACCACCAAGTCTTGATTTCATAATAACTAAGACAATGGGATGTGGTGGTCATGAAAAAAATTATTTTGACTTGTAAGCCTTAAACTGTGATTTAGCCCTCTAGTCCTTTGACATCCAAGGGAATGTTACATCCAGTTACAACTTTCTCTTCAAGGTTCATTGGGAAAACATCACAGAGCAGAAAGTCCATTCAGCTGCAGAGGTTTGTATTTACCCAACTGTAAAATAACATTGAGCATCAACGCAATTCTACCATTTCTTTCCAGGCAGAACGATTCAAGAATTTTAGATTAAGAACAGATGGTAGGCCAGATTTAAAGAAAAAAAAACAGCAAATTTCTGATTTGGAACAGACAATAAACATGAACACCTATCACTAAAATTCTGCTCACGAAAATTCTCCCTTAACTGCCATGTACCCCAACACACATCAAAGTCTAGTCTTTTTTCCTGTAAAATATTCTGGGTGCCTAATGTCAGAGCAGGAATTAGAAATCCTAAATCATACTCTTATCTCATAATTTATATTCTTGATCTGCCAGAGGCTTATTACACAGCTATTGTGCATCCTCCTCTGTCTTATGACACTTTAAAATAAACATACTTGTCTATCCTACAGAAATTAAATTGAATAATTAAATTAAATAATTAATGTCTCAGAAATGTTTGGAAATATGTAAGGGAATGCAGTTGCAAAACCCAATGAACTAACATCAGGGTTGCTATTTAAGAAACCCCTAGTTTGATACCTTCTATTCAATAACTTCATGCTAGTTGGCAGCACAGTAGCTGCATGTTAAATTTCTACTTACTGGTAATGATGGTTTCATGGCCCCTTTTTAAACATTGCTTTTTTTTTTAAAAAAGCAAATTCAGTTTACATTTAATGGTGCTTGCAGTGCATTTTATAAAGCACCAAAGGCATTACATTTAATCATGACTTTGCTACTAATGTTCTTGACCTGTTACACAAAATCATACCTGTTCTTACCAAGAGATTATGTCCTTTTCTCTCACTACCTTCCTATGTATCAGACTTTTCATGTGGGTCGTTCTTGTCAGCACCTAAAGAGATCAGCTTGCACAAGTGGTAATATTGTAGGCTTTTGTTCTCCTTGCCTCGCCTTACCTCTCTCATATGTCCATACTTAATGCACTGTCTTTCTGCAGTGTCTTTCCATTAAAGGTATTGTTTCCCAGAGTATAAATACACATGGCCTCAAAGCGGACTAGGATAGACCAAAGAAAGGCCAGGCAAGGAAGAACAGGACTGGAACTCGACAGGGCTCTTCGCCAAAATCTGTCTTCCAGTGAAAGACACAGCCATGTATTAGACTGTCTTTACAGTGAAAATCTGTCCAGCTGTCTGATCCTGTCCAGGTGAGCCAATTGCTACTTAATACCTCCACTAAATGATATAGCACGTTAACGGGTATATTTGCAGCTATGTTTCCTCAAAAATTGCAGTTTGTGCTATCTTGATTTTTATGGCAGATCAAGAAGTACTGCCAGAAAAGAACCACATCGTAGCAACAGCACTTGTAAGAGATCGTACTGCAAGACATTCTTCTCATAAGGATGACAACTTTCTCTAAGCAGGCTGCTTTGGAAAAATAGTTTATTAGCATTCTAAACTTACATGAATGTTGGTAAGATCTTTAAATCAACAACATATGGCAGAATATTTAGTGACGTATCTCCAGGAAAATAGGATTTAAGAGAAACAACTAATGGAGAGTACCATCTCTATACATTTTCTTTTTCTGAAGTGTCTCGAAAGTATATGCCACTTTCTTACGCCAATCACCTGCAAAATCTCTCCAATTAGCACCTGTACTTTCTGCAGCTATGCAGTCATAACCTCATTATATACTTGCCAGTGTGAAATCTGAGTTTGGGCAGTTTTTTGAGGGGGCTGTCTTGCTATTCACAAATACATTATTAAGTTAATTTATTACTACAGTGAGTGCTAGATGAACTTAAGTTCATGCAATTTCCTATCAGTAAAATCAGAAAGAGCAATGTCTGTGCAGAAAACTGAGCAAGCACGAGGTCAGTGATCAACTAAGTCTCCACCTAACTTAGGGCTGCTAATTGACCATTGAAAGTGTTATTGTAGCTTAAAAACTGAATACTGAATAATTCCTCTCTACAAAATGATGTGTTCATATTGTCTTGCAGACACCTCAGAACAGGTACAGTCATATACAAGTAACACAAAGAGAAAAAAAAAAATCTGCCTCATTTTAGCCTTACACTTTTTAATTCTCCCCAGAAATACCACTTGATATAATTAGGGAATTTTAGTTGCAACTCTATAGATTCCCTTTTCTTAGCTCACTTTCTCTCAAGGGAAGGGAGGAAAGGTTCCTGAGATGAATGTAAGGCTGACAGCATTTGCTTTGGTTGTGTTCATATTCCACCTGAACACTGAACCATGAAAAAAAAATGAAGCTCTCTGATGCAGTCTTCCATTCATTTGCCTATAGCACAAAATGGCTGGAGCAAAACATATTCTGAGCAGCTAGTTTCCTATACTGGTAGTTCACCTGAGACTTTGCTGAGCAGAGAATTAAGAGATCATCTCCATAAAAATCCGCCTTGGATGGTAGCTTTGATGGGCCCAATAAATTTTGTAATAGCAATTTTTATTAAAAAGTCACCTTCTTATTCCTGAGGTTTCATGCAGAGTGATAAAATTACAAGGAAGCTCTTTAGAGTACATCATGTTATGATATTCACTCACCACACAGATGCATAAACAACTTTTGCTGATATAAATAATCATATATTATTATGATTTAAATTAAAGTGGCTGACTGATGTGCAAGATGCTGAGTGGACAGGGGCACGGTCCTGGAAAAGGCAATCAAGTGCAGTGCAATCAATATGTTCAGCAATCCACCAGCTGTATGACAAGGTTTCCAACAAAGTTACTGCTGTTCAGCTGTAAGCCCCCATGGACTATAAACGGTGAAAAAAAAAAAAAAGCAGCATCCTGCTTTCTCAATTGCGTGTGTCTTCCCACACTGCATTCCCTTTGCCAGGCCAGTATTCCAGAACCTCCCAGTAGAAAGGCATTCCTTTTTCATTTGCTTAATCTGGCCCTTATACTTCCAAACTGACTCCACACACCTTTAGCACTCTTGTCACCTGGTCACACAGTCACATCTGAATTAGATCCCATTAGCTCTGGATTGTATACTTGGAGTTTGTCTGGGTCTTGGTAAACTGCAGCTTTGCTTTTTGCCTTGTTTTCCCTTGTACTTTTCCAAAAGGCCTTAGTCCTGCACTAAACATTTTAGTCCAAGACGAAAATACAAGGACAGAAGCTCAGCCTCACTATCAAACTGGAGTTTTCAGCTACATGCAAAGGTATGTACAACTCAAACAGAATTTATGAACTGTACACAGGTAGACGCTAGAAGTTATCAAAGTTGAAATTAATTCTGGCCATGACTGTTGCTGCACACTTTCAATCTAGCGCTTTTTTTTCCTGGAACTAGCATAAAAAGAAGCAATACAACAGGCATATTTTTATATGCTACCAACACACATAATTAACACCATTGTCACTAGTCTTTCTACTCAGCACTTTAAACTCCTGGGCTCAGCCCCTGTGCCACAAACTCTCTCCTGCACTCTTGGGATCCAGGTGTTCCTATTTCCACAGGCCAACAAATTCTTGTGGCTATCATAGGTCATCAGAAGACACTTTTTCCACACATGTAGCTGTGTTATTCTTTCCTAAACCAAACAGCCCAAAAGATATCTGGTATGGTCAGCTATCCTTTACATGCCAGAGGAATGTCTTGGAAATTAGGGCACTAGAAGAGTGCCCAAATGTTAAGGATCACTGCCCTTGCAGGAATACAATGCCCCTTAGCCTGAAATCAGACTTCTCTCAAGCCAAATTAAAATGAAAGCAAATACTTTTTTTTATTTATTTACAAACATCACAACCATTTACAATTCAGTCACATCACCACTAAAAGACTAGAAAGACACACTGAAGGTAAGAAAGGAAAGAAAATCATGCTTAACTAAAGGGAAAGAAAACTTTTCTCCCACTCTGCATCTGGCTGAGGAGTCATAGGTGCTTACCTACCTCCACAGTCAGGGGCTTGGTCCTATACCCATTCACAGGAAAGAACATTGGCTTAGGGAAGGATGCTAGCTTTTATACCCACATAACTATTTAGGAGACTCCAAAAGGTGAGGAGACTCCTTCAGATCTAAACATCTTTCTTACATTTCCCTGAAAATATGAACATTCAGGAAACTTCATCTGTCAGGAGACTCTTTTGACCCTGTCTTCCTGGATTATCAGCTGCCTTCACAACTCCTGTGCCTAAAGGTATCATGTAAGATAACTAACTCACAGAAAAATAAAAGACACTTCCCCATTGAGATTTTTATAGTGCTTTATCAATGTGAAACACTTCCATGTATTTACCTAAATATTTCATATACATTTGAAAACTTTACTAAAAAATATACAGCTGTAGTTTATCATTTTATCTCCATTGGGATGGATAAGACAAATTTTTGGCATAATAAGAGGCTTGAGATGATTGAGCTCAGTTCAGTTTTGAAGGGAAACTATGACAAAGCAAATAGAATCACTACAGCAAGACATACACATGACAAAATTCAGACGTGCCATCCGTATATGCAACAAAGGGTCAAATCTCTTATGTGTTACCATTTCTGGGAGAAGAAAGGCTCCATATGGGAACTACACTAAGTCTCAGAGTTAAGAAACAGCCTTCTCACATCTCTTGCCATCTTATCATAAACCTTATCCTAGAGCCCCATGTAGCTGCACTCAGAACAGCAGCTTCATAGGAGGAAGCCATGCAACATTTCAAAGAATTAATTCAGGCCATGCAAAGAAAATTCTGAAACACCCTCATTTTACTGCTCTTCGGAAAAGTGCATTACAAAGTAATATATCCTTTGATGCAGTTGTCCCCAAATCCCTTACCAGCCTTGAGAATCTTAAGAATTTTGTCAGTGTTACTTGACTGAAGTGAAAAATTCTCTCACTTCTACTTCTCCACCAGATATCTCATTTGCTGAGAAAACAGGCTGTTTTTAAAAAACAACCTCCATTAACTTTTCTGCTTCAGTTTGATCACTGGGGATTTTCTGTGCTCCATCCCTATGCTTTACTTCATTGGGCTAGAACTATTCAACATTGATGGCCAAGGTTCAGACAATCTTGTTGCTAGAAACAGCCACATCAAAGACTATACTGTTAAGCAGTATTTCACACACACACACACACACACACAGAATCAAATTCATAACCTACCCGACACATTTCCCAAGCACTGTTATCCTGTCTGGATTGTACCATATCTACAACACATCTAATGGACGGGGAGAAAAATAATCAAAATAAGTATCATTGGTCTGCATTTATTTTTTGGCCAAGCTTTGTTTTAGGACTGTGGAAGTCATTGTACATACCAAACAGATGCCCTTCTCTCTGTTTCAGTTTAGCAAAGAACATTTGTAATTATCAAATGTATTATGATACTGTGAAATACAACTCATTTGACTGTAAAATAAGTTTACATTTGTAAGTATTAAGGTAGAAATACCCCATAAAAATGCCTGGGGAAATAATTTTTTTAAATAGAAAGCAATTCAAATCTGAAAAAAAAAAAATGTACTCTGCACTATGATTCAGAAAAGTTAGTCTTTTACATTTATAAATTCTGTTTCTCAGATATACAAACAAGATTATGGGGGACCAACATCTAGATGCTTAGTACCAAGAATTCCATAATCATGTCTTTATTTCTAAGACTGACGCATACTGTGCTTTCATCTGCGGGTAATAACTATTTTTCCTAATTAGCAGTTTGAAAGAGAATGCCAGAGTTTTGTAATGCAGAGGGAATGCTTTTTTCTCATCTCAGTCTGTTCCAAATGTCCTGTTGACTAGCAGGAATCTTTGAAGTTGTTCTGTGACTCTACCCCTTGAATCACAATCACATATAAATGCTGTTACTCATTCTTACATTGGCTCCTATTTTCCCTGCTTCCTGAAGCTGGCAGTTATTTGTCCATTATAAAATAGTCTTTGTCCATCCTTCACAATAGTCACAGAAGAATTAAAACCTGAGAACTTATTATTTAAAATATAATTAGCCTGATATAATTAGGCTGCATGTAGTATAAAGCCTCCTTATATCTATAAAGAGGCAACGTCATCTTAAGCGAAGAATCTGATTAACTGAATGACATCCTTCTGATTCAGTAGCATAAGCACACTAGTCAGTGTAACAGACCTTCTCCTGTGGGACACCAAGCAATTGCAGTTCCCTGTCTCTCAAAATCAACACACAACTCGCTGTTTACCTGTCCCCCATTTACAGAATCATAGAACAACCCAGGTTGGAAGGGACCTTCAAAGACCACCTGGTCCAACCTTTATCTGAATAGTTGCAATGTCTCTCTCGATATACAGCATCTTCCTTTAGACTTTCTTGCTGGCACAAGCAAGTATAGTTTAGACAAGGGAAGGATGACATTAATTAGAAGCAGCAAAGTTCTACTAAATGCAGAGATTCCCCCTTCCATTAGCGAGCATTCATCAGGCTTCAACGATGGCTGTTCATTTAGAGCAGAAGTCTCAACAGCCATTGCAAGACTGGAAGGATTAGTATCTCGTAGCTGACAGCCTATACAAAACAAAGTGAACTCCTCAGCTGTCCATCTCAGTGGACAGGGGTTTCAATCACAAGAGTCATACAGCTGACAATCTCAGAAAAGACACTAACAAGTAGCTTCATTAGAACAGACTACAGAACTTTTTAATTTGCATTTTCTCTTGCAGTCCCAGATGAGTAGAAGCAAAAATGCACCCTGCCGCACTCTGTGCCAGAAGAATTTCCAGCCCATACACTCTATCTGGCGGGTATCACAAGCTCTAGTAAATACTTTCAGTGGCCCACCTAGTAACACTGTTTAGACAGATTTCCTGTGGCTTAGCATATTTTCTGAGAACTGGCACTGAATTATCATTTTCTAGTAACATTCAAATACAGTTTTTGCCTACCTCACATATTTTCTAACTAAAACTTCTTCCTCAGGTAACTGTTATATTTTAGTCCTAACTAAAAATATGGTAAGACCCTTAGGAATTGAAATGTGCTTTACTGTTTAAGGCTCGGAACTTAAAACTCTACCACGCACAACAGTTAAACTCTGCACAGTTTATAGCCCTGCCTAGAACTGTTTATACTATTTTATCACTCAGACAAAATGAACTGGGCAGAAAAGCATAAAATACTTCAGCCTTAAAGTGGGCAGAGTTATGCATTGGTGTCTTGGTTGCGCGAAGTTATCGTTTTGTATTTTTACAAACCACACAGCAACATAACATATAAATCATAACATATAAACAAACCATATAAATCATATAAAACATATAAAACATTTATAAATCCACACGCAACATAACATGCTGGGTCTGAGAAAGCTGTGCCCACCTTTCCTCACTAGACTAACAGCTCCATTTTAAAACTATTATTGGAATCAGGTTTGTATAGTTTGTATGCAAGGAAGAACAAATCAAAACAACTCAATACAGAAATTTATATATGTGGACCACCTTTTCTAACAGTTTTTAAAAGAAAAAATGGGATGGTACGAGTGTAGCAAGAAAAAACTGAGAGTGAAAAAGTAGAGAAAAACTGAAGTTTCCATTGGTACACATTAAGTAAAATTGCTGTTACTGTAATGCCTGTAAGTCTTTAAAGTCCTGAGTTAAATTTCAGTGTCAGAGTGAAATCTTGAGCATTTTGTAATTAGAGGAATTATGTTAGAACAGCCTTTTTTTTTTTTACCCCGCAATGCCTGTTTCCACATGCGATGTTCTGTGAAATTGAAAGGGATCACGTGTAGCACATAACTCTTCCTGGAAGAAGAGGAACGCCATTTGTTGAGAAACACTCAGACTTGTCACAAAGCACTACCATGTACCCTTCAGTCTTCTAAATAAACATTCTGCCTTCATTCTGCAACCACTTATGGTATAGTTAAACAGCTCTTGTCTCTTGTCCAAACATCCATTGAAAGACTTCAAGGAGCAAGAGGGTAAGTTGACTCTCTGAGAGTGACAAGGTGCAGTAACAGAAGAACAAAATCTTCTTCCTTATTCTTGACAACATGGGAGTTCCTAGAGAATGTGGCATTCTTCTTCAGGACCAGATAATGACTAATCTTCCAGCTTGATCAACCATGTCTTGCAACAGTGAAAAAGCCTTTTTTTTTCCCCCCCTAACAATGTTCTTAGTGTAGTGGGAAAGTATCTTTGGGCCCAAGAGCAATCACAGAAAAGCAGTCATCTTCATCCTGGTGTTCTGATGCCATTGTTGGTCCCCCAGTTCTGCATTACCATTCTGTCACGTAAGTCAAGCACCAAAATGTTGCTCCATAGACGGTCCAAAAACTGGAACAAGATCTGCCAAATCCCATCTTCAAATCCTCCCTATATTTCTAGATGCACACCTGCAAAGACAGACAAAGCTGCCAAGCTAAACCATTTCCACTGTTTCACTCCAGCTGCAAGCGTACCACCTTGTTCATGCTCTACAGCAGGTTCCACATGCTAACCAACTGCTCCAAAACACAGAGAATTCTGGCATGTTAGAGGGAATCATACAGGTTTGTTAAGCTGGACCATAGTTAATAGTTCAGGTAGTAGTGACATCCCACAAAATTCCAGTATCTATAGCAGAGGACAAGAACACCATGCTAGAGCACATATCTGGAACATTTCATAGCTAATTTAAACAACTGCAGTGCTATCTGAAAACCCTAGTTAAAAGGCACCTGAGCAAACTTAGCAAAGCAGCATCAATATGCATTCTATCACACGATGCTGGACAAAACATAGGCAAACTAATCTGATGCAACATCCCCATCTAGACAAATGCTTACACGTACAGAGTGAAGGTGTTCAGTGTTCTTAAATATCACACCAGCATAAGAAAAAAAAGCAAATCTCTGGCTCTCAACAGTGCTGATCCTTTGTCAAATAAGCAGGTTTCTCAGCAATTAAGTTGTAATAATTTTGGTTTTGCCTTTTCTACATTGAAAGAAAAGAAAAAGAAAAAAAAAAAACTTATAAAAGTTGCTGAATGAGCCTCTAAGAATTCTTGAAGAAACTCGACCTCATGACATGTCTGATACTTACAACATTCTGCTTAAATGGAATACACTGAGATAATCTGTGCAATATTTATAGATTGGGTCAACAAAGATTCCAAGTAAAACACAGACCATTTGAGGATCACTTGTTTAGGCTGAGATAAAACCTTTGCTTGGATCCTTTACCCAATCACTTTTATCTTAGAAAGTGTAAATACCACTCAAACATGGTCAAGGATCACTGGAACACTACAACTCTTTGAATAGTTCATGTGACAAAGGAATGATGTGGTCTCCTAGTCAATCTTTATCTAACAAAGATTTATTGGTATTTTTTTTTTCTGGCACAAAAGAAATTAAGCTCTTAATTTGCAAAAGCTTGAAAACAAGCAAAATATCATTAGAAATTTAAAACAATCATCTGAAATACATTATCCAAACAACAGATGCTACAGCAATGGGTCATGTCAAAATCTTAGAGACAAAAGTTTTGTGATGGGAGAGAAATCCCAGATATTTCTTCATTGTCTCTGAGCAAAAGTAAATTGCGATCATTTCCTCAATTTATAAACACACTTATCCAGTATAATTTCAAGTCCTTTTCCTTTAAAATCATGTGGTCTGGGGGCACATTGTCTTCCTTGTTATTTCTATGCTGCAGCTTTGTTATTTCTATGCTGTTCTATTTTTACAGGACTCCAAAGCAAAAACATATTCTAAACTTGTATGATGCATCAAAACCCCCCACTTTCATTCCTTTTTTAGGAGAGCGGTCATTGTGGTAATTCATCTTTCATTTTAACATCAGTTGCGGGTACATTCTGTAAAATACTTCAACCATAACAAATTTGTGGTCCGGTTATGCCTTATTCATTTTGATCCTTCATCCATGTTGATAAGGATTTAATCACAGGAGTAATCCCCCTGGTTTATTTGAATGACCTTGGTTAACTGGACGCTAAATTTGTAAATATCTGTATCTAAATCGCCTGAGTTTTCAGTAAGCTGCCATAACTTGATTTTTTTCTCTGAATTTCCTTTTGAATGGTGATTAGATTTCCAAAACAGTATTATATTTTCTTCATTTTTTTCTTGTGCCAGAGTAAAAGAAAGCCTTAAAACAGCAAAAAAAGATGTCAAGCAAAGGAAACAAAAACACGCTCACATCAGGTGATACACTGGAGAGTTCAAAAATGTGTGAACAAAACAAAGGAGGAAAAGAAGCAACGTACAGTACTTTAAAACTGAAAAATTTAATAAACTATGAGAAATTTAAATGAGAAAAAAACAAAAATAAAAGCATTTTACTGCAAAGCTTCGTAAAAATGGAATACTGTATAATTTGAGAAGGATTTGTGAATAGGTAAGGGTTGTGAGGGGTTACTTTTTGTTGTGCATGTTTTGCTGGCAGTTACTAATTTTGAGAAAATAAATCACTAAGAAGAAAACTTTGTATCGTCAAGTGCACTGTGCCCCTTGGGAGGATTTCATGTACATGGTTACTCATGATTTAAATATCGTGGGTAGTGATATTTTAGTAGGTACTTCATAAGACATGTTAAATCAGATTGGCAGTCAAATCACCCTTCATTTTTGTAAACAGGATTGAATGCAAGCCAAACTACACAGAACAACAACTAGAATCAAGTTAGTTAATGGAGTGCCTAAACCAAAGATGTTGATGTAATTTTGTTATGTAGATGTTAATATATGAAAAGCATTAGCTAGTGATAACTGTGGCAGAGTGGTATTTCTATTCTACAGGATTATTCACAATACTGCAAATAATAGCAGAAAAATCTTACTTAGTACAAGCTATTCAAGAGCTGTAGGTTTGTATCCTAAACCTCCAGTCGTATGCCAGTGTAAAGAGACAAAGTACTTTTCCTTAGAACATTAGAGTAATGAACAGCTATTCATATGTCAGTATGGAATTATGTTTATCTCTATATGTGGGCACTGTACAGAAAAATAACTCATTTCCATGAGAATAAAATAGTACTAAACATATCATATCTATATCAGCAGCCATTGATCTGAATGTCTCCTTAATGGTCATGCTAATTTAAGCCCCAAAACACAGTCCTCCTTTAACTACAGTAATTCTGTGAAGCAAATGAAGCATCTTAGTCACAAAAAATGATGAAGTGATGATTATCTTTTTCACTCAAGAGAATAAGTTTAATAACTTCCCAGTCCTCGTCTTTTGTGAATAAAAATAACAATCATCACTAGCTACAAGTAAAATATCCTAATTTCCTACCATGCCTATAAGCAAAGGGATAAAATAATGAGAAAGCAAAGCAGACACTTCTGTGCTAGGAAGATATAAGACAATCCACAATCCCATACAGTAGCACTGCTGATAAATGACTATCATACTGTAGTCCTTTGAGTAATTTTCTTTAGGATGACAAAGTACTGCTGCTGAATCCACAAAAAGGTAGTTTGTCAACTGAATGCAGATATACCATTTAAAACGACAGAATAAGCTAGGCATAAAGGTCTGTGAATACTATTTGCAGTAGAGCTTTGTAGAGATTTGAATTTCTAGTTTCAGCAAATAACGTGATCGCAAATAATAGCAGCTTTTCTAGTGTATAGCATGTGCTTGGGTCTTTGAATTAATTGCTTTGCCTTTGCGAATACTGGGGCACAGTAAGTGGTATAACCAAGAAAGCCAAATAATTGTTCAGAAAGGGAGGAGGGAGGCAGTCAGAAATTACTAGCGAGAAATCACTCTTATACCATGCAGGAATCGACAGTAGGATGTACAGTTAAGTCAAAAGGTGTTGAGAAAAGCAGATAAGGTAAGAAATGCACTGCAACATTCAGGAAAGAACTGTGGGGTGGCTACACTGCAAACAGAAGTACATAAGCAGCTATCTCCTTTGTCAGCTGTGCTTACATAATTATATAGCCCTTTCCCTGTTCACACTCCATATTCATTTCCTCCCTAATATTGCTGAGAACAAGAGGTATACAAGAAGCTCAAGATTTCTAATAATACAGAGCCCTCAGCTGCTTGTTTTATTCCATTTGAGTTTTGTGGCAGTCACTGTATGCACTTACCCTAAATCAAATGCTCCTGCTGTGCACAGTGCCAGTACTTATAAGATCAAAGCCTTACAATAGATGATGCGAGTTAGTAAACTTCTAAAATATTAAAATTGAAATGGGGCACACTTTTAGCAATCTCATAATCTCAAAAGTAAGCTTTCCAAGTACCATCTGCATCCACAAACTCTCCACATTCATGCATAGAGATGTTTCAGGTCTGCCATTACATTATGTTATGTCAGCGTTACCATGGCTAAAACCCGATGGTAAAATATAGACACTATGTTCCAGGGATTATTGTTATCCACCCCATTATAAATGAAGGAGTTCTTACACACATTGCCAAATGTACTTCAGGATATATTTGCAGGATGTACCACAATAGCCATGACACTGGGTGCTTCCATTACCAAAGGTAAGCTCAGCCAATACACTGTTCCTGCTTAACTTGGATTATTTTATGCTTTGTCATTAGTTTTGCTTTGCTGTATCATGCTACAGGATAGGCTTATTTAATTATTTAGTTAATTATGAGTTGGACTCAATGATCCTCCCATGTCCCTTTCAACTGAGGATATTCTGTGATTCTATCTTCAAACGTGCCAGAATAGCAAAGTGTCAACAGACAGGGAGCAGCTCCTAGAATCGTGACACACGTATGCAAAGAAGGGAGAGCTCACTTCTCTCAAAATACCAGTGGGGAAAAAGGCTTTTCTAATGCAGAGGTGTGTATATTAAAGTAAACGTTAGCTGTGTTGCATGACCAGAACATAAGAGTTTTTCATTTTATTCTTTNGATTTTTTATTTTTTTTTTTTTTTTTTTTTTTTTTTTAGTCTGTGAAACATACCTGAGATTTCTATTGAAAAATTTGAATAGTCTTTGATTAAAGTGTGAAAATCAATTGTAGGCATGAAGAAACACCCTTCACAGGAAGGGGAAACTAGACATTTGGTCAGTAGCTTGATTTAATAAAACAGCAGTAAAATAGTGGAACCAAAAGGAACTGACATAACTAATCTTTTAATCCTGTCGTCTTCTTCTATGCATTTGTGTATAGAAGAAAGGAGGTCAACAATAAGCCATAAAAAACGCATATGTTTTCCAGCAGGGTTTCCATTTTGGCCAGTCTTATATGCTATGGAATTGAGATTTTCTCATCTCTCAATCTGGAAGTGGTTGAACTGTTCTATTTATTTCATACAAGCTGTCGTTCTCTCTAGCATAGCTCACTGTTGGTATGTGAACAAAAGGCAAAGAAATTGAGAGTCCAAAATAAAGAAACAGGTAGAAAGAAAGAATGCAGAAGCATCTCAAACACCAACTCACAAATGCAAAACCCTGTGTAGTGGCACCTGTACAACAGATTGGCAAAGTTACCTGCACAAATGTGAGCTATTTTTAAAACCAGAGAAAAATACTTATTCATAGATTTGCTAACAGTGAAAATTTAGGTCAGTTAATCGTTGACTGTTATGCAGAATATTTTATAAATACCTATTTATAAATACTTTGTAGAAATAACCTTGCCTACTCGCTTAAAAATTACTCAAGACAGTCTGTAAAATTCAGGAGCCTGCTTCTTTTGCTGATTTTATCTCTAAATTATTACTATGATTATCTCCATTACAGCATCAATGTACTAACTTAGGCTTATTTTTCATTAGCTACCAAGTTTATCTTCTTTTTTTTCTAAACAGATTGCTCCATGGAATAATTTTGCTCAGCTGATCATCTTTCACGTGACACACCTTTGCTGTTGCTTGAATCCTAAAAACATTAGTTCCTTGAGCGAGTTCTGCAAACAGTTAGGCAGGTGGTTCACAGAACTAATATATAATTAGTCAATCTTTTCCAGAAGAAGTTCCCACCACCTCCTAAAAAATGCAAATTCAATTTATCAGTGGCAGTTTGTTATTGTTCATATAGTTGTACAAGAGGTAAGCATCTTCTTTCATTCTGAAGCCAAATTACCCCCTTTTCCTCCATTCAAATTCTTTGGTTTCTTGCATCAATATTTGCAGACTGAACTCGGCTAGGCTGTTAGCAATTCTGCTCTAAACATGCAGATCCAGTTCCCAAGAAAGTTCTTTCCCTTGAAATCCTCATTTTTTCCCTTCTCCTTATTTTACCATAATTGTCACAGAAGTAACAGCAGGTTTTTATGACAATTTGACAATGTGATATCTATGAAGTTACTCATGAAACAACTAGCAGCTTTCCCCAGTAAAACAGGAATCTGTTTTCAATACAGAAATATATTTGCTCTTACAAACTCTGGGGTTTGCTGTTGTCGTTGTCAACAAAGCAGAAACGGTTTCAGTAGAATTAAACATGATTTCAGTTCGCTAAAAAAGGAGTTAGTTCTGGTCTGAAATAATGGTATAGAAATATAACCTCTTCTTTCTCAAAAAACAAAACAAAACAAAACAAAACCAACAACAAGGGCCAAAAACCCCTATCCTGCCACAGAGATTGGAATGAACTCTACCTACTTTATTTAATTCCAAGAACTCATTTTTGCTGCATTTTAGCCTGCAGAATCATATAGCTAACACAATGCAAACAGGACTATTTATTTTTATGCATCAAGCAAACAGAATTGCTACTAATTTTTCTCCTTGTAGTAGTACAGGTACAATGACTTTGCACAACTGTTTCTGTACACACAAGATGAAGACAATGAGTTTGTATATGTGTACGTGAAAGCAAGTGATGAGGAGATATTACTAAACCTCAGCAGAGGTCAGAAAGATTCCCATTATCAGCAGAAAGGCATTTTATAACACACTTCTTCATATCATCAGATGAGGTAAAACGGGATACATCAGCTTATATTAGTGGAAGATTTTGTCCACAGGAGGACATCAATATTTAGTTCACAAGCAAGATAACTAGAAGTATCTGGAAGCATCTACATAAAAAGATTTATGTTACAGATATGAGCAATTGCCACTACTTTATAAAGACAACTTATCAGAATTTACCATTACATTACACCAGCACTTCCGTTTTGTTATTACACTGTAAATATATAATTAAGGTCATTGTTTATTATATATGATTTCCTAGTTTGCTTTCCACAAATATCTCTCACTATCTTTTCCAAATCCACATAGAACATCACCACAAGCATGACACTGACAAAAAAATAAACTAAAAATAGAAAAGATTGGTTCAGATCCTCAGTTAATATGACAGCATAGCTCCATTCATTTAAAACAGACTGCAATCAAGTTAAAATAATTGATATCAGCTATAGATCTGCCTCAGAAAGATACAAAGCTCATGAGACATTTTATTGCTCTGCCAACATCTGTTTCACTTCCACTTCAACTCCCCTTAGTAAATTGTTCTTGTGTTCATAAATTTATTCTCAAGACCTGTGAAAGTCACCAATGACTTGCGCCATTCCATCATCAGAAACCTTGAAAGACCCTCATGCAGTGGGAGTTAGGTATGTAATGCCTGTTGGCACTTACAAGAATCCCATACTGATACTACAGAGGACTTTTGAGCAGCTCTAGAAGATTTAGCACTGTCTGATTTAACTGTTGTTTGCAGTAATATCTTAAGTGCCACAGTTCAAAGAAACCATATATATTCTGAACTCCCAGAGATTATCCAGAAATCATGCACTAGACAATTCATGTTTTTAAAACTACGCATACCTATTAGTATTCAAGCCAATGTCCTTTTGATCTTATCATTGTAACTTGGCATGAGGAAACAGCTTACAGCTACCTATACGTAGAACCGAAGTTCAAAAGCAAAAGTCGGAGGATAGCTCTTTAGTTATACATACAGAGTTGTTACTTTCTCTTTAAATACCTTCAAATATATAAACAATCAGCAAAAAGAAAAAGAATTCTTTGATACAGCAGCACAGAGGAAATGTATTCAGAAGTAGGAAGAGGAAGGCAAGTCACTATGAGAACAGAAGAAACGATTTCAAAAGGATTGTAAAAAAAATGCTTGGGTTTATGCTTTGAAATATGTTATAATTTTGTGAGACTTAGAAGTCTATGATAACATGAGACTGAAGTAATTCATAATTAGAAAGTCTTCCCCAAGTAAAACATTTTGAAAATTGTTAAAAAGTAAAAATACGTAGTTTCAAAATCTACATATACCTTGAAAAATACATCACCTAAACTGAAATGCTTCATGATTATAACGTTTAAGATGGCTGCTTAGTTACAAAAATTCATCAGGAAAAGAAAAAAGTTTATTAAAACTTATTACCTAGTTCTAACTCCCTTCCTCTTATTAAATCAAATTAATTATGTCTGTGTACTGATGCACATTGCTCTGTGTTTGTGTGTATACCCCCCCCATTTATAAATATATATAAAGAGAGAGAACATTAAAAAGTTGAAAAGTCTGGCATTCTTAAAAAGGGCACTATCAAACATAGGTTTGTGTGTACAGCCATAACTCAAACAGCTTCTGAATATGTACAATTTTTTTCTGTCCTTTTCTAACTCTCCCATCCGTGTCCCAGTCTATTACTCTTGCACCGTGCTGCTTCTTCTCCCTACCTGGCCTGGGCCTATCAGATGTATTATTTAGAGCGCAAGAAAAATACCTTCCCTTCCTCCTGCTGTCTGGGTTCAGGCGTTCACAGACACAGACACAGCCTGGCCCTCAGCAGTCCAGAACTGCAATTACATAGGAAGTGCAGATCCAGAGAATATTAAATGGAAGCCTCTGCCTGGCTTTGCAAAATGAGCAGCTTTCACAAATGTATCTACACTCGCCAGATCTTAGTGACTGTCCACAGCGATAATAAATAGCACCACACTGACACAAAACACCAACACTACTCTGCCCACCGAATTTTGCATCCTGGACCTGCATCTTGGAGTTGGTCAATTTTTCAATGTCAGGATCATGATTTTTTTATTATGCACCACGATCTTCCTCTCTACCCTTATTCTCAAAATAGCACACCAATTCTGGCTGAAATTTAAGGAGGGAAAAGTCCGCTAAAGGTAGATGTCTTGAAGGGGAGTTTTCAAACCAAGCTATTGAATTTTTGGAAAGTTGTCAACAAGAGTTAAGAGGTATTTTCAGATGGAAATTTCAAGCAAGCTTCACTACAAATAGCGCTATAAGCACTGCCTAAAGGATGCAGGCATCTGCAAAATACTGTTGCAAATTATGTATCTTATTGCCTGCAAACTGGGCTGAAGAATTGGGAGGGGGAGCTCCATGCCAAATTTCATCCAAAATGAAAACGTAGTTAAGATATGGCTTTGGTAAGTCCTATATCTTTCTTTTTCTAATTTATTTCATACTTTCTAAATGAGCACCACACTTCCCATCTTTATCATGCATTGGAAATCGTCCTGTATGAATTTAAGACAAAAGGCTGCAGTCGGAGAGGTCAGTAGCCAGCTGGCAAGCAGAAAAAGCCGAGAACCACAGGTTCACCACAGAGCAGTGTCGTAGGCATTTGGCTGGGGACCAGTAAAACTAACTCCACTTCTGACAATTTTCTTCTACCTTCTCCTGTCTGAGGGCACTTAAAGACTGCATCTTAGATTCTGTAATAGAAAGTTAAATGGAAATTAAGACGAAAACAACAATGCTTTTGCTTCGTGCTCACACACAGCCTCTGGACAGTATGTTTCACAGAATACTCTTCTGAAAAAATACACTTTCAAAATTCACGCAAAATGGACTTAATAGCCCTGAATCCTATTAAGGAGGACAATACCACTCATACCTAAAATAAGGCAAAATTCTTGTTCCTGGTGGTTAGCTGCCTGGGATAAAAAATGCCATATCTCCCAATTAAATAATGACTGCTTTTGAGTGTCGCTATTTAAAGCTGATAAACTTTGTAAAAACACACGTTTCACAGGCTACCAAGATTGGAATTTTAGTTTCCACATTGCTACTCCAATCCATATTTTATGGTGCATATCTTATTTTTTCCTGTGTAGTGTCATTAATCTGCTCCCTGGCTGTGCAGAATAATATCCCACAAGAGCAGGCTGCTTTTTGAATATTTTATTATCTCTCATTGTATTTCCAAACTAATATATATTTACAAATTCAACCTCCTACAGGCAGAACTATATTGTTTTCCCTCTATGTTTGAGAACCAAGGCACAGATATTGAATATAAATAGAAAAATCTATCTACAGTCATTTGTGTTGAAAGACAGAACCAATCACATATCAAGCTGTGCAAGAAAAGAGGAAGGAAAAAAGAAAAAAAAAAAAAAAGATTTGCATACTGCAAGAGAAGACCAAGAGGGAGGGAGGAACACAAAGGGGTTATGTTCCTGTTGGAAGACATCTTTCAGTTCTGTTGAAGGACAACTCTTTTCAGCATGCCTCTCATATCTGAACAGATCACATGCAAGGGGAAGTACACTGAAAGGGCTTGGCTGTGTATTTATTCTTTACAGTCCTGAGTCTCATTTCATCAAAGACTTTCCTCTGGTTGCCTTTGTTAACACAGAGATCCTTTCTTGCCTTACTTTTACCTGTAGCATTTTGGCAGCAAGAAGAGTGAGAACACCCTCCACTGCTCCCCTCTTCACCTCAATACTAGTAGCCAACATTGACCCTAACACACTGAACTCCCTACAGTTCCTGCACTGCAAGAAACTCCTGCGTGACCACAGAACAAAGAAGGTTCTTTTCTAGTTTCTGAACAAGGCAAAGCTGAGCTTGAAGTTGACTCCATATAGGAGAATACACTGGAATGTCCACTTGGTTCTCCACTGTTCATTGTAGGAAGAGCGAAAATCCTCTTACAAAGGAAAAAAGAGACATTCTTCTAGGCAAGGCATGAGCTTTTGGAAGCGCTTTCACCATCCTGTCACAGATGCCCTGTGTGCCTTTAGCACTGAGGTCTCACTGCACCTTCACTCCTTCTACTAAAGACAACTCACTATATCTCATATAGTTATAAAGATGATAAACGTAAAAGTGGGAGCTCTCTAGGAAGAGAAGGGATGGCAGACTCACTGGAGTCAAGGTCCACACACATTTATTAGACAGGTTATGTAGAAGCTGAAAAAGCTGGACAGAGAGTGCAGGTGGTTTTTGCCCATTGAAAAAAAACAATTTCATTGTGTTGAAGGCCCAAAATTCAGGTTTTCTAGCCATGAATTTTAGCCTTAATGTTAAAAACACCATAAACATGACATAGGAAAATACTATAAATAGGCATAACATTTGCAAATCCTTTTCAAAGAGCTTTGTTGCCATTCTTAGGTTGAAGCACAACAATACAACTGCATGAGAGTATCCCAAGACTGTTACCTAAACTACGGAACTAAAGCATGCCAAAAACAGGTCATCTGATATTTAGAGAGACACGTCTCTCTCTCTGTATGTGCGACATATTGCAGATATAAGATTTTCTGCATTTTTGATCCATACAAGATTTGAAGCTGGTTTTAACCGGCTATTGTTTTCTATTATAAGTATCAACCCTTTGAATGCTGCTTTAAACATCACTCATTCTTCAATATGAAATGCGGGGACACATGATTACACATACATGGCCAAAACTAGCAAGCCTAAAACTTGATGGATTGTACATTTCACAGCAAGTATGCATATTTTATTCTCTGCTTCGAAAAAATAAATATTTTGGATGTTATCTTTTTCCCGATTCAAACTAAATAATGCAACAGCTACTCAGCACACTTGTTCTGTAATTACATGCAATTGCTATGGGTGAGCAATTTTCAGAGTGGTAGGGGAAGGGCCGTACACTGTCATACAGACAGCTAACATTCAGTGAAGAGTTTTCTTTCTTATGGAAAAATATTTCACAATATCCTTTAATGTAAATATTAGGTTTTATTAGTTCAGGTCCCTGTAAGATAGCTGTTGCCTAAGTTTGAAATGAAAGAAAATAAAATAAACACCACTTATTTTCCTTTACTTTTTCTTTTTTTTTTTTTACTCTAGTCCTATTTTTCTAGCTGTCTGCAACATTGTTCAAAATGAACAAGTATGATGGTTGTTTCCTTTGCTTAGCTTTTTTTTTTTTTTTTTTCTTTAATGTATTCTATGCAAGGGCAGGTTATGTGACTCTGTTTGACTTGTACTTTATAGTCAATGATCCTGAGCCAGAAGACTTTGAGACCTCTGGAAGTTTCATTGTTGACTTTAAACAAAGGAAAAAAAAAAAAAAAAATTAATACCATCATTATCTCAGGAATACCATTATAAGAAACAGGTTTACTATAACTAGCTCACTGTTCTAAAAAGAATTGTCTGGGTATTTGTAAGCTGACATCACACCTTTTGTAGCTCCTTGATCAGAGGCTAATACAGCTAATAATTCCTAATTAGCTAGTAATTTTCCCCCACAAGTACAACCACTTTTAGTACTGAGCATTTTATTCATAGGAAAACTTTCCCTCAAATAATCTGCCTCCCATTTCACTCTCCAAAGCTTACACAAAAATAGTATTTTGCAACAGATAGGGAGCTAGGAAGTGGAAATCATGAAAGGAGTTCACATGTTAGTTTTTCGTAGGTTGGAGAGTTCTTCAAAATTATTTACAAATCCAGGCCAACACCTTCCACTTACCAATACTTTAAAAAAAAACAACTCAAAAAGAATCAATTCAACACCATCTTAATAAGCCATTTTAAAAATACAATTTTAGAAGTGCATTCCTATTTCAAAGCCAGTACCAAGTCTTCATCTTTTTTAAAAACGTATGATGGAGAAAGAAATCAACCCCCTGAACCAAAATTGACAAGTAACTTCAATTAACTTCCTTCTCATAAGGGCAAACCTGTGAACTTAACTGTTTGAAATAACCTGTTCATTTTGAACTCAAGTTATTTATTACTTTGGGGAAAAAAAGTCTTTACTTAGAGGTTTTTTTGCTCAGGCTATACTTTTCCAATAATGTTTTATATGTGTAGTTTCTAGCACTGAGTTAGTAACTGTGCCTAGTTGACAAGTACAGTACCATTCTCATAACTTTTTTTATTACTGTTTTTAAACAAGCTATCTACCCTTTTCTCCCCTAAGTACATTTGCTGGACTATATCTTTAGAGGGATGACGTTTTTGCAAAAGGGGTGTAAGTTACTACAGAACATGCATAATCCTATGTTGGCCACATTTACACACAACTAAAATTTATATATTAAAATGGTGATAGATATTTGTCTAGCACACTTTACTTAGAAAATTACTTATAAGGTGTTTTCCAACAATCTGCACCATAGTTTATACTACTTTGTTCAGGTCAATTCAAAATACCAGTAGGAAATATTTAGTGAATTTTGCAGAACATAATAATCAAAGCCTTTACTGACTTTATTTATAATAGGCATCAGTAGCATATTGAGGGGATGTCAAGTAATCCGTCCTTGTGTAGAATTTAAAAAAAAGTTTTAAAAATATAGTTAAGCACAGGGAGAAAGAAATATACTTGTTCATCTAGAATAATGCTACAGACAGGTAGAAAAATATAATTATGTGGTGAATAAGACTAAGTAAAAAAAAAAAAAAAAAGAAAAATAGTGTTTCCTAAGCTTGAAATGAAAGAAAATTAAAATAAATAATAGCATGCAATATTTAAAGAAAACTAGTGTTAGTGTGTTACAGTACAGCAGGCATAATTTACTATACTACAAGAACTTTAGCAAGCAAATATGCTAATTAAACATACACTTTAAGAATTTTCTCCCTCCCAATACCCTGGAAATAGGCCATCTAAAAAAGAAAATACCCCGGCATGCAGAATGAGCCATTGCACAAGAGTGAACTGGACACCAGATGTTTCTGTTCCATGAGGAAACATTCAAAGCTACACACATCAAAGCCATACTTAATAAATAAATAAATAAATAAAATCAATAATACAGGCCCAATATCCTTAAAAAATAAGATTATTGTATTATGATCTATTAGGCATTCAAATTCACATCACTTAATGAAAATCCTATGCCACTGAAGCAGCAACACTCCTCAAGTAAGTTCTAAATTCTGTAATTGTCAAGGATCTGAAAACTCATACAGATACTCTACATTAAGACACTATTTTAATATCTTATTTTTATTTTTATCTTTTACAAGACAGAGAAAAGCTATTAAAAAAAATCCATTTCGGTTAGCCATTCATTTGCAAAAGGGTTATGCATATGATACAGTATGCTACAGTTACTTAACTGAATGGTAATTCTGCTAACAGCATTTCCCCATTTTCCGACATTGTATGTGATCTGTTGGTTTGCTATTTCTAACAGTAGCATTACCAGCAGCACTAAGATGTCTAGAATGGCAGAGTCACCCAAGAGCAAGCTCCTCTTCTTATAAAAAGATGTGGGTACTTACAAACCGGAGATGCACAACTGCAAAATATCTGAGAAGGAAGACACTTGTCATGTCCTTGTGCCAGGACAAGGACATGCTCAAGGCTCTTTCAGTTGTGATTTAGTTTGGCAGTCAGCGCTACCACAGGAAGTGCAGCCATACCTGTGAATGCAAAATGCGTGCAGTTTTGTGCCAAACCTCAGGAGACACATGTTGAATTCTGTTCATTCAGGACAGCTGAGATAATGTTGAATTATTACACTACATAAAAATGAATTAGCATTCACTTTTAAATGGCTCACAGGACTGAAGTATTAAAAGGAGACAACTCACCTCTCATTTTGCTTTCTTGGACAAGAAATCTGAACACAAATAATCAAAATAATGCCAAATGTGTCTTTGAGAGTTTCATGACTGTAGATATTTTCCTTAAAACCTTAGCTTTTGGAATCATCTTATGAGGGACTAAACCTCTGCTTTCTTTTCTACCAAATTTCTAGCCTCTGTGTTTGGAAAGTGTGGTTTAAGAGCACAAAACTTTTCAGGTGGAAAACAAGGTTGCCCCCTTAAATTCACTTTTTCTCCTTAAATCTACTTCTTTTATGATATATCCAGAAAACATCATTCCATGGAGATTCAGAAGTCATTAACTTTTTTTTTTAAGTTAGGGAACCAATACATTCACGCAAGTCACTTGCCAAAGATTGCCTAAGAGCACTGTAGGACAGCGAGGAACTAATTCACCGAATCTCAAAAATCTTAACCATATGACTGTTGATTCTATCATAATTAAGACAGATATTGCATGCCTCTTATGTGGATTAGCAAAGGTCAAGGAACAATGTCATTAGAAATTGAAAATAATATTGTGATGTCTTGCTTTCCTCACCAGGAAGATGCATACACAGAAGTCATGTGGGGGCATCTTTCCTGATACAGGTTCAAACACGGAGAGACCACATTTTCTCAGTAACCAAAGACCAGGGAGGCTCTGGACACTTTGTGGAAAGCAGTAGCATGCAGATTGATAAGGATGTAGGACATGTAAGCACTTTTTGTTTCTTATAAGCATTTCTTTCAGGTCTACAGAGTGAAGCATAGGAAAGGTCATAAATCAAGTCCAAAAAGCAAAAGGCAGTTGCTACAGCTCAGAAAGCAAAGGATACTGTTTGGATCAAAGTACTTGGGTCAGCATTCAAATGAAGCTGTTTTGCTAGATTAAATAACAGATGCTTTTATTCTTTATCTGAAAAGAAAAAGGAACTACTACAATTCGATGTCAAGTTCATCCAAAGGTATATGACTGAAAAAGCAGAATAACTAACTTGCTTTCTTCATTTAACATTAAAATACCAGTTTCGAATGGAAGTATGAGATCTACTAGTCCAAGGAACTTAAAGGACCTGGGAACTAGAAGTAATCAGGCCGATTCACAGCCTACAGATAGTATTTTCTTTTTTTATTAAATTGGTCTTGAATGCAAAAGGTCTTGACAAACGTACTTTTTCTAACACATGCCCAGCACACATGCTAATGCTGTTAGTTAAAGGATAACAAAAACTTTAATTCTGATTTCTAACAAAATAGCATTTGACAGACTAATGAATACATATACAAGCTTTTATTTACCTTAAAAAAGTTTAATCCCCTATATACTAATGTAATTAAATACAAAGTGTAAGTATATATTTATCTAGATAAACATTTAATTATATATGCAACAGCACAGTAATTTAATAATCCATTCTTTATTTCATGAAACAGATAAAAAGCATAAATATAAAACAAGGCTATAATCAATTATTTCAATCAAGTTCTTCTGTTTCCAGAATTAATATTGCAGTTCTTACATTTTTATTTAAAGTAATCCACCCACTTTTATGAGCAATGAAAAACGGGCACTTTGTAGGCAATATAAATCCTCAATTTAATTCTCTGTGCACTAAAATGAGAAGGGTTTAATAAAAAGTAGTATGCATAACACCAGCTCAGTGACATTGAGTAAGAATTAAACAAGAAATGCTTATGCAAAATGCAAGAATAAAATTCTACACATTGGTGCATTGTCCACCCAGGCTATTCTTTCTCACGTACTGAATACATACAGTATTTTAAATGGTCTGTCCATCCAGTGCAAAGTGAGTATGATTAATGGCTAATTGCTCTTTCTTGTTTGCTATCCTTTGCATGCTATGATATCAGAGTTCCACAAGGGCAACTGTAGTGGGCTGGCCAAAAAGCCTGGAGGGGAAAATTAAATCCCCTTCTTAAGTAGCAGACTAGCAGTCTCCTCCAACAAAGGCTTTCCTTCCCTTGGTGGTAATGTGATTCATTTTCCTATAAAGAAGAAGGCTGGTATTTCAATGCGTAAAGACAGCCATTACTGTGACATTTAACAAGCCTGAAACCTCTGGCTTTTTTGCTAACCTAGATCTGCCTTAAGGCTATCAGAGACAAAAGAGGCCTTCTCCTCCAGCAAGCATCAAAGACCTAATAAAAAGCGAAGAACGAGTAGGCAGTCAGCTTCTGTGTCAGAAATGCAAAATAAAAATATAATATATGCAAATTTGAAGCATGCAAAAAATCATGGAACATTGCTTGTGTGTACAGTTGTACTCATAAAACCTGTAATGCACTTTTTGAATTATTCAGCAAGAAGAGGCTGAAAAGCAGCAAAGAAGCTTATTATGTTTGCTTTGCTTCATAGACTATTAGGTGGACAAAAAGAAAAAGGAATTTAGTTACGCTTGCTTATCTCCTAACCTTATAAACTTGGGATTAACAGATCAAAGGAGGATTTGGTTCAGTTGATAGAAAATGGAGCTCTTTTATAGCTGTTTGGTCTCCCTGTCCCTTATGATCAAATGAGCTTAAGCAACTGATAAAATAAATGAGGTTTTGAATTAATGTGTTTTAGTATATACATTTAATATTTGTTGTATTGCATTGTACATTCGTATGCAAAATTAAATAACAAGTAAAGGAAGATTAAACACTGCACATCAGGGGTTTTTGTATTCTGCACATGTCCTAATAGTGGAATCCAATGTGCAAAGACAAAGTACTGTACTGATATAACTTAATTTGCTTCATGATTTTATGACGTATGTGCAGCATCCTATATACTACACGTATAAAATATTTTTGATGCTTCATTCTCTGATCTTGTTATCAGCCTGAAAGTTAACCCACATCTCATCTCCACCCTGTGGTACTGTACAACACCGGGATGCAGAGATGGAAACACCTCAGTGGTTCAGGTGCACTTTGCTCCACGCAGCACCAACATGAGGCACCTGCCTATAAGTCCCTATAGATGACAGGGCATGATGCTGGCTGTTTTCTTTCCAGTATTTCAAATTACAATAGCAATACACCAAAAAGTGACCTTATGATTGCAAAGATGATGCTCTTTTATTCGTTCACCAACAGCACTGTTACTTCACAGTAGACTGGAGATGGCTGTTTTTCTGTGTCAAGATCTAGATGACTTAGAAACAGTTTCACCTTTTAAAGAACTGTACGTATTCATTGTGAACCAAAATTAAATCACAGGTGCCTTTGAAAGCTGAGGTGAGCCGATTTAGCTATGAATTACCAGAAGATATGTATCATTTCCTTAAAGAAAATATCATCCTATCCACATGTAAAATGTTTTTTCCGTGTCAATTAGGCCACATAGTTTCCAGTTACAAAGTACCACCTATAAAGATGAATTAAGTAACTTGCCTTACTTCTTTTTCTCTAACGGTTACTCATATTGGAAACGCATGTTTTGACTGCAACTTCAGCATAAAGTTATAGCTCTGTTACTACAAACTGTCACTTAAAAGATATTTGAATGCGAATGGCATAAACTAGCCCCCTGGTACACTTAGTTAATGTAATAACTCGTGGGACTTTCCAATTGCAAATTGGGGATTGTTAATAATAGTAAGCCAGTTATAAAATATAGAATACCAATGTCTTATTTATCCCTTGAGACTTCAGCATCAGCTATTTTTTTTGGGGTGTTTCTACTATATAATACTTTTGTTCAGAGACATTGTAACCAAGCCAGAACCATTTAAAAACTAGCACAGGAAGAACCTCTGGTATAAAGTTTCTTAAAGAGAGATTTACCAAAGTCATTTAATAACATATAAGGGAAAGGAGGCAGATGAAGGTCTTTCCATGGTGGGAATTTAGTACAGTATCAATAACAGATAAAGCAGAAATTCTGTGACTGACCCTTCTTTGGTTAGCTCTTCATAACTAAAGGAGAGGCTCTTATCATAGCTGAGTTAGTGACTGACTTAGAACATGTTGGCCATTCTCTTCTCAGTCACTGATTTAGATGTTACTTGGCATAAACCTCAATCTAACGGCCAGAGACTGACAAGTGAAATCAGAATGGTGTAACTTTACTGAGTTGACAGATACAACCAGTAAGATCTCAGACACTGAGATTGGAATGAAAACCTTTCTAGGTCCTTTGTATACATGCAAATTAGGCACACCCCCTTTTCTTCCTGCAGATTAGTTCAATAGTCACAAAATCAAGTCAAAAATTAAAAACTTCTGCAGTACAAATCTGCCAGAGCTAGCAGAACCAAAAATCTGTGGATCTCATGACATCTCTATCAGACTTACTTTTCCTGTGGTGGATTTTGATCAGCACATACTACACTTATTGTTTATGCAACATAATTTTGCACTGCATTTTTGCTGGCACCATTTGCTCAGGATGTCAGGAAAAAAGGAGGAAAAAAGGATAAGAAGAAAAAGAAAAGGAGAAGAAGGAGGGGAAAAAGAAAAGGAGAAAGCTTAGCAGAGCACAGAAAAAGGCAGTATCTAATATGTAAGCTTGAGTACCAGAAAGCCAAGAATGTTTTTCCTAGCTACGGAAGTATCTTAAACAAGTGGATAAAAGGTTACATCCTAAACCATACTCTTTTTCATAAATTGTGTATTCCTTATGCATTTAGGTCTCGCATTACAAAGAACAAATAAACAATATGAGTTGGCTACAGATTGTGTAATTTCATTCAAATGACAGAATATCATTTGTTTTTGTTGGAAATACAACAAACGACAGCCAAGCAATACAATATTCTCTGGCTACAGCATAGATCTATGTACAATTTCACTAAACAAATTAAATAGACATTGGGGGAATAAATCATTACGTTAGTGTATTGTATTACAAAGGTAAACGTTAACACTTGCAAATTTCACTTCTTGAGCAAATTTGGCTCAAGAAGACATACCAAGTGTACTGCAAAAATGTCTTCAGGATAACTGGTCTCAAAAATTACTCTATAAAACCTTGGCATTTGTGGTCTAAGACAGAAAACATAGATAATTATATTTTAGCAACACTATTTGGTAACACCTAAACATATAAAAAAACCTATTGCACTTTCTGAATGGTTTAAAAGAAATACAGAAGGTAAAGGTATAGTTAGTTTCTGCAGCACCTCATGGTGTCTCTAATCTCAATAAGTTCTTTAATTCAACTTATTATTTAATTCACGTTAAAAAACAAGTACTCTATAAGAAACAAATTCTGAAGAAGTTGAAGAAATGTAGACCCATGACTGCACAATACCTTATCTGTCGTATCATAATTCCACACTGAAGTTGCAACATTGCTGTAGCTGTGGTATTCAAAAATACTAGTGAGGCAAAGTTAACGAGGAGAGGTAATATATGTTACTGAAATAATACGGGTTGAGGAGGAAGTCTTAGGGAGAGAAACTTTTCTCCTCAGGATTTTTTTTGTTGAACCACTAACAAAAGCAAACAATAACCTGCCACCTGACCAAAAGGGCACCTAAGTCAAACTAATCCATATCATATATTTATGTAAAGCGTACCTAAAGGGGTAAGAAAGATAACTACCTGACAGCTTGTACCGTGAGCTGTCAAACAACGTTCATATTGATCTAAATACAAAAGCAACAAAACCAAAAACCAGACACAGATTTTTAGTAATCTCCTTCAAAAACATCAATCCTTTTGAATAATTTAAACTTCGATCAGAACTCCTATTGTTCTTTGGGCACATAAAAACCCATCACATACAGGAAGGTAGACCTGACACTGCGCAAAAGCTTTTGGATGATCCATCTCTATATTCTGCACACTCTCTGGTGTGTAGCACCACTGCTGCTTGGTGTCGGTTTGGATGAGAGAAAAAAAAAAAAATAAATCCCGTCAGTAAAATTGCTTTTTATCTGTTCTTGATGAATTTTCATATAGCACTAGAGGACAAGTCATAATATGATCCTTGTACTACTGTCTTTCAACTGGTGTTGCCTCTAATTCATTTAACACGTGTCACTGCTATCCCTTAGCCTTCCCAAGTAGAGGTCAGGGGCACCTAATACACAACCTCCCTGCTATTGCCAGGCAGCATCAGTGCTGTGCTCTGTCTCCATCATAGTGCCTGCTGCTTTGCCTTGTCTTTTAATGCTGTGTAAGACTTAGTTATCTAGAAATCTCAGGTAGAAAGCTTTGGGACATTTTATTGTTGTAACCAAACACTGGGGTCCCATGTGGTGTAAAGTCCTATTATTACTTGTGGTGTAAGATCTTAAATTGAAATTACATACACTTAGAAAGTGGCAAGTTTTTGTGTTTTATAATTACAGTGTAATTCTGTAGGTACATTAAGAACTGCTGGTACTAGTTTGCCTTAGAATCCAAAAGGTCTAATTATGGTTTCTTCAGAGTGATCTCAATTTCCCTCTACTGATGGACTCTCCATTTTATATTGAGTTGGATTCTTTGCTATGTGCATTTCTGTTTGCCACTTAAATCTCAGTCTCCCATAAACCTAAGACCTCAACTGTGGGATAAAACCTACAAGCATTTATCATCGCCATTTTACAGACCAGTAAGCCAATTCAAAGGAGCTATACGATGAATCCATGGACAACCAAAAGGTGCGACTGAAGTAGAAACACCTCCCTTTTCAAAAAGGCACCCTTTTGATCATGTGTAAACAATACTAACTTTAAATACTAGATCAAGCCATATTGTGCTTTATATAAAGTTCATCCAATACAGAGACTCTTATATAGTTACACTACAGAAATATTTTCTGCAGTAGTGCTAACTTATTTGGTTGTTACTCCAAACATGACAGTTCTGTACACTGAAACAGGCAGTATCAATACATAACAATCAAAAACATTATAAGTTTCAACTATACTTTGGTACTCTGAATGATTATGCAGTGGCTAATTGCTTCATAACAGAATTTACAGAATTTTACTGCAATGAAAGAACTGCAAATTTGTGGTGAAAAAACAACAGGCACATACACAAAATAAATGATATCTATTTTCTTAATATCTGGTTTTCACTCTAAAGTTATTGCCAAGAACAGACACACACCACACATTTTATAACCTACAGTTAAAGTTCTTAGAAGTATTATTAGTTGCTTTCTTTGGCAATGCAACAAAATATACCTCCAACATTCAGGTAACTGGATATGGTATTAGTCAAAGCAATTTGCTGAACACAGGCTTTTGTGCTCAAAATATGTTACAGAACTCCACTGTATCACTAATAAATACTATAGCTGAAAGTCATCAGAGAAAAAAAGGGAGAGTCTATACACATGAGAGTAAGTAAAAGAGAAAGCCTGGTTTTATTTTTAAATTCTTCATGTGCAGAGAAATCTTCACATTCAGGAACTTCAATCTGAAAAATTTTGTTTTAATTACAAAAAAAACTGTTACTCGGCTAAAGATTCTTATAAATGCTCCTCTGTGAATGCCTTCAGGAAAGACCGTGAATATCATTCCCTTGTGAATAGTTTCACTCACATACAAAGTAAGGCAGGAAGCAATAACAAGGAGGAAGGAAAATTGAGCAAGACCACTTTACTGCTTGTTACTAGAATGTAGTGTAAAAGGATTGCAAAATTAAGGGGATCTTGAGAATTAAGTTATTTGAATGGGTTCCCATAAAATTCCATGTCAAAAAGGACGCTTGTGCAGGTGGAGCCTGATTTTCTCTTTCTCTGTGGAATTCAGTCTTTGCCAGGTCCCCACCAGGTCGCCTCTCACTGATTTCATCTACTTTTGTTTAAGATGGTCAGTTCCCTCACTGCAGACTGGAGAAGTACTCTGCCTCAGTAGCAGAGCGGTCTGGATTTTCTCTTGCTCTCTTTGGACAAATGCAGTCTTTTCTTTAAATGTGCATTATTTTCTGAATTAATTATTCACCCATTGACAAAGGAGTCAAAATGATTTGTTTTGTACTCTCCAAAGAACAATATCAAGGTAATAAGTTGTATTGGTACAAGGACACCTCAATACTGTAACTGCCATGTCCTGTTAAGGAAAAGAAAAATGTTATTAGGAGCATACAAATGGGGTTGCAGAAGATGCTGGCACTAACAGAGGACTTCCTTCTGTGACAACTAACATGTTGGCAGCAATATTGCCAGAAAAAGCTGTGCACCAACGTTCAAAGAATAAATGTCAGACAAACAAAAGGATTCAGGGACAGCGTGTGCAACTGAAGGACTACACTGCTGATTACTAATTTGCCTATAATAGCTTTGCCTACCACCGGATTCAGGTTCCTCCTACTGAGTCTGCATTGTTTCAACACAGGGATCTTTATCTGCAGCAAGGACTAAACTTCTTAAGGGCTACAGCCCCACTGCTGAGCCAACAGACACTAAATGAAAGCTGTAGATCAGAGCTGCTTTAGGAATACCATTACCAAAAGCTAATCATCATCAATACCTTAGCAATCCAAAGGTTACCATGAAGTCTAGCTTCTATTAGTTCTACTGATTATTCTCAATTTACTTGCAAGATAGAAAAAAAAAAAAAAGGACACACAAAAATTACAGAAAAGTAATCTTATCAAGCACTTTGGAAAGAAGAGTTAGAATCTAAATTGATAAAGTGGAAGTCTAAAATCAACAGCCTGAAATTCAACAGAGATGGCATCAATATACATAAGGAAGAGAACTACTAGATAGAAAATAGCTACAAGGTAACACAGGAGAGAAGAACCCACTTAGCAGCTCATCACTCAATCACTTTAGCAGTAAATATTTTGTATTTCACCACGAAAAAGGCCTTTAATAGCTACAGTTACCTCAGCCACTCAGTCCTCCTCCATCAGTAAGTTTCAGAACTTTATCATGATTTATTACCTTTAACAACTAGGGGAGAGAGGGCAGAGGAATGTTATTCTTAACTGAATTGATAAAACTGACAGATAATCAACTGAAGTCACTCTACATCTCAAGTAGTGACATAAACTGAAGAATGGCCCAGAACACTCGGAACTCAGAAAGGACAGTTCTTTACTTTTAGGACAGCTTTACAGTCTGTTAACTACTAAGGTGGCAAATGGATGTGAAAAAGAAATAAATACAAAGAATGAATTCCTGAACTGAAGAGCATCCCAAAACCAAGTATTTAGGACTTGAGGTAAATCTCTACACAGAGATGAAGAGCTGTATGAAGTGAAAGAGGAAATGAGGACTAATTATTCAAGAAAGAAATATTACAGGGTCCTAACAGTGTGTTTGAAAAAGCTCCATACCAGGATTCAGTGCTGATGCACACGAACTGCAGTTCACAATTCTTTGTGTGAAAAGATATGTGAAAACATACCACCTGTTAAGCACTCACTTCAGATAGCATGCATATTTTAATATGACCAATTAGGAAAGCACCTAACTACTGCCATTTACAGGATTTTCTCTGCTTCTGAAGTTCAGTTATAGATCTAGGTTAGCTAAGTCTCAAAATATTCATTATTTGTGCTATTTATTTACATTTTTTAAAGCCTAGCTCATGCAATTAAGATGCTGATAGCATTATTACTAGCAAAAACAAAGCTCCTCCATTACTGTTTGCATATTACAGATCTCGGGGGTGCTTTAAAAGAGAACAAAGATGCTTTTGCTTAACAGTTGGCCATGAAAGATGCTTTTCCAGGCAATTCTGGGACTCTGGAGATGATTTATGTTAAAGAATGTAATGTTCATTCAAGATTCAAGTATACATTTTCTGTGTGTGTATCCAGAAGACAGACAGTAATATTGCCTAATCAATGGAAAACAGCCTTACAACTAAATAAAACAGCACAGAACGCACCAAAATTAAACATTGATTTTTACTTCTGGACATCAGGTCTCAAAACTATTCTCACTAATAAACTTAGTCTATGCTAAAATAACAGAGATAAGATCTCAAATACTCTGTAAGACCTCAATGATTTCCAAAGAGAAGAATCCGAAGCCCAGTTTAAGGTATCAATGTGCTTAGTTTAGGTTCCCCTTCAGGAAAGAAAAAAAGCTGAAGACTGTCATAAGTTGGTTTTGCTGAAAACAGATCCTGATGAACAACTTCATGTAATACTGATTGATTTTATCTTCCAGAAAATCATTTTGATACAGGATGTTTAATTCCAAGATGCATACTTTCAACACACATATTCTTTGAGTGTTCTTGCAAAAACAAAAAAAAACACACAAAAAAATCTGTCATGAATGCAAGAATTAATTCTTCATTCCATACAGCTTTCTAGCCCCAAACTATGCAGTGGTTAGCTATTAATAACAGAAAGTTTTAAATGGATATATAGCTAATACCATTCATATATATTCTAACAAGCTATATTAAGAAGTATGGAGCACTGCTCAATTTTTTTAACTTATATTCTCCTATTCCCTTCTTTATATACTATTTGATAACTTTCTACTAACCAAACTCATATTGCTAATGGAAGCAAATCTAAACTAGATAGATATAAATATAGATGGGATTTTTGAAGATTTCAGATTCTTAACCAAAAGATGCATTTCTCTCACACAGAAATACATTAAAATATTTTATCTAGTATTTACATTTGAGGAAAAAAAAAAATCATCCCAATAATAACAGTTTCAAAGAACTGAATATCAGTACAGAAACATCCATAGCTATGATTTTGTGGTTTACAAAGAGCAAAGTTAACCAATATGCATGAATCGACAGGTGTATGCAACTACTTAATAAGCGACATTTACAAAGGAAAAACCTGCTAGTAGGAAATAAGAGGGGAATTTTTACTATCATCATATATCCTTCTTGTGAAAAATACCCATTCAGTGACAGTTAAGTATTTTCAAATTTGTGTCAGTTAGGTTGAAAATCATCCCAAAAGTAACTTTTGAGAAGGGAGCATGTAAATTCACTTTTTAAAGTGTTAATTGAAAACAAAATGTTTAATAATAATATTATTATGGTCAGAGATCCTGAACGTGGACTATTTCTTTATGGGGGTTCAGCAAGTTTTTTGTTCATTATGAATTTTTCTCCTAATTTTTCCCCATAATCTCTAGCCCTTACCCCGAACTTCCCACCCCCACTTCCGTCTGCTTTAGCCTTTAACTTAAATTCTTGTATATCAAAATATATTAGAATCTAGGTTGAGAAGAAAATGAAAGCAAACCATATTAAAAAAAAAAATAAATCCATGGCTTAGAAAATTTTGGAGACCACCCACAAAAATGTTGTTCGTAAAACTAAAATGACAGTTACAACCTATTTATAAAGTTATTCCAAATCATCACATCTGGATACATGCATAGTCATAAAAAACAACAGCTATGGCCCATGGCCAATGATTTGCTATTCTGAAATCTTCTAAACCCCTTGTCAATCAGGGCGCTCCGCCCCACACTTCCAGTGGTCCTACTTTAATTGCTGCAACTGAAATGGTATTGTTTTCCAGTACGTAGGATTAGAAAATAAACTCTATTGATGATTCCGAAAAAACTGTCAAGACATAAAGAACCACTCAAAGCAAATAGTAAATTAGTCTGTGATTTATGCTGAACATAGTAAAATGATCAAAGTCAGATACACATTCTGAAATGTGCAGGGAACCAGAAAATGTACCAGACCCTGGTAATATATGGAATTATCAAAGACCTCCCAAATGACTTCAGTTAATTCAAGCCCCTTGTTCACAATTAGACTGTTATCATGAAATCTGCCATTTGGTTCCTTACTATCACATCTATGCAGAGAAAGTAGCACACACTGCAAAAGAGTTAGATTACTAAACCCTTACATCTTTTCTCTCTCATAAAAAAAAAAATCTGTTTAAAGAAATGTATTTTCTTTCATGTGAACTTGATGCTGTCTAATTTAATTCTTGATGTTTCTTCCATTGTACAGTGAGGTGTCCTTTGAGGAAGGAAAAACAGCTTGTGTTTTGATAACAAACACACAAAAAATAGTCGCATCTCTGCTTTCAAAGAGACAAGCTGTTTTTATTTCCTCTGAAGAAGCTCATTACAGTATGATGGACAAAATGTCAGAAATAATTAAGACCAAAAGGTGAATTTTTTTTTTTTTTTGAGCGCGATATCAACTATTGGAAATACTGCTGCTTTTCTGCAGGCCTCTCCTCCCTTTGCCCCCAAATTCTTGGTCACTTGACATGAATTTATTACAAAATAAATTAAAAGCATAAGAAAAGTAAGGAGAGAAAGTAACATACCATATGAAAATACCAGTAACGCTTTTTCTTAGTGAAAAGAAAGTTAAGTGAGCTTTCTGTTAGAATAGAGATTGTTGCAAGACTGTTCACATGCATGCACAAACAAAATCAAACTGCACTTCACAGAAGGAGCAGAGCTCTCTGTGAAGCTGAAAAACCTTTGGACTTTTCTCATTTCATATTGAGGAGGTCGTGCTTCCCCCCACCCCAGGGTCAGTGTTGTAAACATCAGCCTATCAAGATAAGAAAGTTAAGGCAGATGATATTAATTACCTGTCCTTTCAAGTCATCCCTGTCTCACATCTGGTTTCCTCTTTGTAACATTCATCTAGGCCAATAAAAGCATGGGACTGGGGGGAGAACAAAAAAAACACTTCAGCAGCTTTCTTCTTTCCCAGGCTGCTAATGGCACATGAGTGCTTCATTTGCTGCATACACACACTCACTCACACATGGACACACATGTGCACACATATGGCACGTTAAGTAATCTTTAGCGCAAAACAATTAGTTGATATCCTGAAAAACGAAGTCTATCTGAAAATTCTGAGGTTAGCTCTAGCCATACCATGATACTGGCAGAAATTCATTCTGTGTCTTCTACTACTTTTCATAGGAATTGTTAGTAGCAATTGGACTTTCCAGGTATATTGTAGATGTGTTTCCCAAAGCCTGGCATGGAGACTCCTAAATACATCAAATATTGGTGCTTTAGTAATGCAACAGTCTTAATAGACCTCACTGTTTGGACATCTTCCCTTGCTTGGATTTTATTTCAATATATAGTCTGTAACTTGAACCACACAGGTAGTCACTTTGCTACCAGCATCTGTCATTTCTGAACCAGAAGAAAGAATGACCATTTCTTTTTAACTCAGATCACAACATTTAATAAAATGATCATTTAGCTAAACTGTATAAGCTTATTTTCATCTTTTTTTCAAGGGATATCATAGTCATTTTTGCTGCTGTCTAAGCTAAGCTTTTACCAAGTTAGTTTTGAGCAGGAATCCTGCTAGTTCAAACTTTTCTTTTTGTCACTTCTTATAAACATCACAGAGAATTGAGAACCCTAGGGTAATCCACAAGATAACTTCTATTTTAAGTGACTTTTTAATGGAATGTATTTTCAAATTTTCCAGAGCTCTTTGACAGTTTCAACAACCGTAAAGTATATGTCCTCCTAAGACTGAAGAAAAAAAACAACCAACAAATTTTTTTTTTTTTTTTTTTTTTTTTTTTTTAAATATCACACCTAAACCAGACTCTCTGGTGTGGAATCAAGTATGGCTGGAAATGCTACAAGTAGGGAGAAGCAGGAACAACAACAAGAAATGTTAATCCACCTCTACTGCAGCTCATTAAAAAGCTGAGCATTACTTTTTGTTTAATCTAGAATATTTAAATCTTCTTAAATTATAGTTAAAATTTCTAAATCAAAGCCATATTTTACTCTTACTGTTACTGAATTAAACCAGTTTGCATTTTTAATCTAAAATTAAGTGTTCATAGCAAACAAGTAGGCGATCTCTTTACATGAGATGACTTGCCCATGAACTGTAAGTTTCATGCTATGTTTTCAATGTCTTGCTGTTATAAGATTTCTGAAAGAATATGACAGATAAGTCTATACTGCTTATGCCTGTCATGCAACTCTGAGAGGTCTTGCTCCAGGATAAGTAGAAATTAAGTCAATTTTACACATCTGTGTAGATCTTACATGTTTGTGACTTTAAACATATATGGAATCCAAAGTCAATGGCTTCAGCTCACCCAATCGCAAGTAAAAAAAACCCAAAAGCATCAATTTCATTTCTTTGAAGCTTTATTTGTTTCAAGCTCTCATTGACACCTCCATTGCCAGCAAATTTACACTGCACGTTCAGTTTTAATACGGGAAAGCAATCTGTCTTTCCATAAATTGTTACTGTCGTCATGTCTGCTTGGTGGCCATCCCTCACTACCTGGCCATGAAACCCATCAGCCTCTGTTGGATCAGTACAGTCCTGGAACTTAACACCAGGTCTCCAATGGCAAATCAACAGATTGATTACTTTCAGGAACAGAAGGGAAGAGGAGAATTCCAGACATGACTCTGAGTTATTTGTTTGCCCTGATGTCCAGGAAGAAAAGTTTTTATATGGAGAAATAGGACCAAAAGCACTGCCCAGCTTTTCCTGAAGTATCTTTGAGAGAAGAAAGTTCTATTTGCTCCAGTATCACTCAGTATAATCTGTGGGATTTAGCCTCTGTCTTAAAGGGTAGATGAATTTTCACAAAGCAGAAAGTCTTACCAATATTCTCTATCTAGAGATTTATTTTCTACATTCTTCTGACTCTTTTCTCTCCATTTAGCTTCACTAAGATTTGTGCTGAGTTTCAATCCCTATATACTCCCAAAATTATTAGACCCCTCTATAGCATGAAAATCAGAAACTAGTTCTATTTTAATATTTCATTTATCTGAGCCTGGGACAGACTTAGACTCCATACCCTATTTCCTTTACATCCTTTCTGTTCCATCAATAGTGGTATCGATTCTCGCCAGCCAGGCTGCAATTGCAATGAAGCTGATCCTCCTTACCAGAAAGTACACTGACACCATCCTGTCTCTTTATTAGGAAGCTCAGGCAAAAAAAACCCAGCCATTTACTACATAGCTAGGCTCTCACTAATGCAGCCAGTCTACATTAGTTTCAGCTCATAATTTGGAGTCAAAAACACTTATACATTATTTCCACACCTTAACCTATCCTGTCTACACATTTCTAATTGTTTCCAAAGTCTCAAACTGTTATTCTGTGTAACTTGTTTCCTGTTATTTTTGCAACCACAAAGCTATTTTCATCTATATTATACAACCAAACCTAACGGTCCATTAGCTGTATCACACATACCTGTAAATCTAATGCTGAAAAGTTGTGTCTCTGTACTAAAGGAACGATATATACACAAGATTTTATTTACTAAATGAAAGGATTTGCAATTCCTCTGAACTCTCCTTTCATTTTGCTGCCAAGGACATACCAAATAAACACTGTGGTAAGATCTGTTTATTGATTAATTTAATTATAGTTATTATCTACAAAGAACACTATTTGATGGTAATTCAAAGTCAGATACACAGATATGCAAACAATGTTAATTTCAGCATTGTTTCAGCTCAGTCACTTTGTGCATGTCAATTTTCATGCTGTATTTAATTACATGCTCACATTTATGCTTTTTCCACAAGAACACTGCCTCATTTAGTGGACCACATTACTGTATTAAAACCCGGGTTATACTGTGGCTATATGTGTGACAACAAGCTTTTTTCCTGTGTAATTCCTGAACTGCTATGTTTCTTTCTAGTATTCACTATAGAATAATTTTTAAAAATGACTTAATTAACCTTCACAGAACATTACATGTTATAATTGGGGAAATCATGCTGTCAGTCACACCTGCTAATTAATCCCAGCAATAAAAAGAATCATTTCACTCCTATTACTGCAACACACTCCTATAGAACAGTATAGGATATGAGGTTATACGGAACATGAAACTGCAGCAAGGCAGCCCACAGGAATGGAACACCAGCCACCCGTTAGCAGTACTTACACTTAACAGTGCAATGCTATTAACTACAGCATAGCTAGAGCAGATTTAATATGTTGTCTCATTCCAACAGGTTGCAGCACCTGAACTGTCCCATTTAGAGAGAGCACAGGTATCTCTATGCACATGGCAGTCATTGTGGCAGACATGCCCTTTGATCCATCTCTGCCACAAGTTTCTGATGCAGCCTTTAGAAAGACAGTGTTGCTGTTCTTTTCCTGTCAGTAAACCTGGAACAATAATATTTATCTCCCTCTAGCACTTAAGAATATGATGCAGAAATTAACCAGTTTGCAAAATATTTTGAGCACGGAAGTATGTGAAAAAACAGATTTAGGCTATTTTATGAAAAAGCAACTGCAATTACATTTGTGTCCCCCTGATCTAGGCTAGTTAAGGGACTGAAATATTCAGGCTGCAGATCATGAAAGTTCCAAAGATTCTTATTTAACACTGTGATAACTTAACTGTGAGCCACAACCAAACCAAACAGCAGTGTGACTGCAGTGTATGGTTGTTCTTATCTCTCGGGACATAATGTGATAATTAAGCTAACAGATCCTTTGGAAGTAACGCCATAAAGTACTAACTAGTCAGGCAATTTTTAGCTTATGGCTGGATTTAAAGAGTCAGTACACAGCAAAAGCTGGATGTGAACATTCAGTTACACAGCTCATGTGGTAATATGGTATTACAGTAATGGTATGTCATCCTTAAACAATACACCTAGTATTGCTCTACCATACACGTATGAGTTGCCTACTGGTGCTTAACCAGATAAGAGCACATGACAGTTACCTTTCTCTTTTCTGACAGTACGCAAAAATTATGACTTAGAATTCAATTCTCTAATGATTAAAAAAAAAAAAAAGAGTCACGTAATCCTTGCAGCCAAATTCATTATATTTCGGTCAAAGCTCTTTCGAAATAGCATCCTTGCTAGTCCCATCTCCTTTAAGAATTTTAAAGGCCTAGCATGCCTACACAGTATGCCTAGTTGTAGCACAGGGAAGCGTTACCCAAGTTCACCTCCTCTGGATGTGCCAGAACAGTGCAAGTTTCCTACACATTGGTTTGCAAGAAAAAAAACAATTACTGAAACATTTTCTCCAGTGATAAGTGCATCAGATATCCTGTTAAAAGCATTTAAAAGAGAATTTAAGTTTACTCACTGACTCAGTAAATGAGATTAACAGTTTTGGATTACAATTACCAGGCCTCAAATCAATTAAATATTTTCAGCATAAAAGATGAATATAGTGAAGTTGTACAGGGATGACCAGTAGCTGTGTCTCTACCATGGCAATAAACATCAATTCGTGCATTTGTTTTGCCTCTCTCAATCAGCATGGATATCCTTTTGAACAGTCTATGTACATCAGTAGATGAAACTTTAATTTTTAGTTTGACGCAATCCTGGTTTTGAATTTCCCAATTTGACTTCAGCATATTTGTTGAGTAGGTACTTTGAAGATTATTCTGAGGAATTATTAGGCTAAACTCAAAAATAAACTAAACAATTTTAGGTTTTGTCAAATTTTTAAAAAAGCAACAGAGGAATTCAGTTGATGTCAAGTCCTACTTTCATGAGAGAATAAGAAGGCACAAAAGTTAAAGCAATGGATTAACATTTAAGGAATGTTTCTCTCCAGGACATTGCTCAGACGCGCTGGACTCCTTGTGTTTATAATGATAGATGCAGGTAAGCCCTTTATCTACAGCAAATCACCCAGTGAAAGATGGCATTGCATCTGTAGTATGCCTTTAAATGTCTAGCTAGCAAATGTCAAAACTATTTGATCTGGTTTTATAAAATGAACTTTCGAGACTTTGAAAGATAGTTTACACTTTGAAAAAGATTAAAAACTTCTGTGTTGATCTCAATATCAGAAAGAAAACATTCACATGCTTCAGGGAAATGGAGGTGCACTGCAGTATGAACATATAAAACCAAGCAAGCAGTCTAATGTTCTCTGGGTATGTTTTCCAGCACAAATTTAAGACAGACATGGGAAACTTAAATCCTGCTTAATGTCTCTTGCTTAGCAACACAAGATGTTTGATAACACATGGGATATTTAACACTAAGATCCATATATCCAGATTGACACAGAAATGAACAAGGAATAAAAAACACTGTCTGTGTTTTCTCTTAGAAAGAGATATCATTATCAAATTGCTTAAGTGATTAAAGTTCCTAAGCACCATTTAAAAATAATGTAGGTTGAGCTTTCGGTCTGGCTTCAGAATCTACACGTATAAACCTTTTCTGAAGACATTTATCTCATATTTTTTCACCAAATAACCCAGTTCTGCCTTAGTCCACTGCACCAAAATCCTTGCTGAAAGATAATACTTGGATGAATTGTACCAGAGCGGCTATCAGTACACATCCATTTTTACTGGGCAGTACTGTCTTTGAGAGCAGAAGCAGTAATAGGATGCCAGCAGTAGGAGCTTGCACCAGTAACAAGCTTGAGTGTGTAAGCACTTAACCTAGAAATTTTCATTTATCTTTCAGATGAGTCGTTTCCACCTAGCTAAGCTACCAAAGTATGTGCAACTTCCACCCTTGCCAAATAATTGTATCCCCGTTGTAAGCAGCAGTACAACTCCTAGATTTCCAGTCCACTACCACCAGCAACTTACCTTGAGAAACAACTTCAAGCTTAACAACAAAAGGTGAAAATACAGAAGGAAGAGGCTGCAGTCGCTCTTCTATGTTAAGGCTCAATTTTAGTTGCTCTGAATATTCTATAATATTAATAAACTAAGCCAGAAGGGCAATGTTGTCGCCTTTCAAGTCCGTTACTGTTGGTACCCATAGCAGCCCTGAACAAAACTGCTCAGCACAGTATCAGTGCTGGTTTCAATTTACCTCAGCACCTTTCTTTAGCTCAGTGATGTGAGAAAACAGATTTTGGCCTGTAGATATCATATATGGAGTGATGGCATACCAGACAGCAGGGGACAAATGACATAGCCTCTTAATTTTACTGACATCAGTAAAACTATACTGATTTACATAAACAAATCATCTGGGCCTACAATTACAAGATGAGTCATGTAGCTAAGGACTTTAAACCTGTGCATCCAAAGCCAACACATTTAAGGCATGACCTCTCCAGTGGCTTCCAGTGTATTTGAGAACAACATGGAAACAGTCTTGGGAGAACTAGGCACAGATACTTAGACCATGTCTGCATTACCAAGACACTGTGACATACAGAGGATGAATAAGAAAAATCATGTAGTGTACTGCTTGATTAATTAAATGAAAAATCTTCCCATGATACACAATAGCCAAGAAACAAAGAAACAGATAATGACTTGAAACAAAATGTACAGTTTGAATTAGCTGAGATTTACAAAATAAGCGGCCAAGGTGTCACACCTACCTGATGTCACTTAATAGCTTTCATACCTATGCTTTTTAAGCATGTAAAGACTGATTACTTCTCTAAATCAATGTAGATAAATACGTGTATATATTTTCAAACTAGCTATTGAAAGGACACCAGACTAACGTCAGTACGTTCATTGAGAAAAGGTTTAGGTATCAGTTAGTTACAAGCCCTTATCATCCCAACATAATTATGTTCATCAGACTACTAAGCTATGTGAATTTATTCCATACTTGACACAAATATCTAAAGGTTTATTAATCTACAGATTAAGAGGTAATACCAGACTTAGTCAACAGATATAAAAAGCATACACAGGTAGCTGGAGACTCTATACACTTCCTCTTGTCACCTGCCTCCAAAATAAAGATTTGCTGCAACAGCTTGGAAATTCCTAGAAAGTTTCTCAATCCCAGAAAACACAAAGATTCCTGGAAAGCACTTAAAATATCCTACAAGTTCACAAAAAAAAAACCACCATCCACCCCACAGGAGAAAGCACTGACTTCCAGGAACTCCTAGAAAGCATGGAAAAATGCCTAGAAAGACTCTTAATCCAGGAATTCCCAGAAAGCCCACAAATTTCTAGAACTAACTAAAATTCCTAGATTGCTTCTATATCCAGAAATTTCTAAGATGCACAGGAAAATTCCTATGAGCTAGGAGTTCCTATCCCCTGTCACAGGGCACATCAAAAGAGCTGGGAATATTCTTGCGAGTCTCTACATGGTAGAAGAGTGCATGCCACAGATGTCACACAGGAAACCTTGAAAGCCAGCATCCACCCCTTGGAATAAGAAAACCAAGAAGGATCTCTGTTTAGGTTAATACATGTGAAGCTTGATGAGCTTTCATGAATAGCCACATTTGGGGAGCAAAAATTAACTGGGAAATGCTGCTTCTAATTCTTGTTTTCTGGGCAAATGAAATTCTGGAAGAATTTGTCTGGTTGGAAATATATTTAAAAAAATGCTTTCATAACTATTGTTTATATTGTCTTTGCAATGAAGTGATGTAATTCTACAATCACAAGAAAATATACTTTCAAAGAAACGCAAATTAATCAAAACCACAGAACAAACTAAACAAAAAGGTAATCGAAGCTATTTGTATGTGTGTGTTGAAGTGCTAAATTTAGTAGGTAAAACCCAACAAATAGACTGCCATAACTGCATCCAGAATTTTCTATAATGTTTTAATCATATATAGCATACACAGAGAAGAAAGGCACCATCTTCATCTTTATAACAGGATACACCTTTAAAAGGTTTATTTTTTAAATCCTTTTTGGAGAAACATGTATTCTATGGATATTGTTAAAATAACATCGTGGCTAGATCACCAGCATAAAACAGAAAAATTAGAGTCCAGTTCCAAGCATTATCCCATACTTTTTGTATGATAAAGAGGAAAGCACTTAAGGCCTATTTGTCAATTTTCTAGTCAGTTCATTCTTGAGTCCTGCATCTTTTTTTTTCCACCCAGTTTCGTGGGCTTAACCAAGCTTAAAAGGTAGTAACACAGGACAAGGATTCTTGCAACCGCAGTCAGCTATTGTTAACTCCTATTTTAAGGTGCACTGATACTGTAATGTCAGCCATATGAGAACCCAGATGAACTCACAGAAAACACATGAAACGAAGAAAAATAACATCCAAGCTAAATTGAAAAACAGGTAGGTCTCATTCCAATTGCAAAAATGTCAATTACCATTCCTAAATATTCTTTGTTAGGATAGCCATTGAATAAAAAAGGAAAAGAAGGTGCTAGAGAATGTTATATGGTGCAAATGAGAGCACTGATAAGAGGGGACAGGAATGCTAATGACTACTAATAATTAATATTTAGCATTTCTAAAGCCTTTTCATCTGTAGACCTAAAAAGCTCTTCTTAAAAGCATGCAACTGTTACTCTCTCCATTTAACAGATGAAGGAGGCAAAGAGTCTCTCCAATTTATTTGTATTTAAAAAAAGCGTACAATGATAGTGCCTAGGGACCGGCCAAGTGCAAGCCCTGTTCTTCCAGGTTCTGTGCCAAAATCTTATAGTAAAATGGCTGCTGCCTCAAACAGTTTACAACTGAAATAGGCAGGACAATGAAAGGATGGGGAGAGGTTTAACATAAAGATAGCATTAAGCATACAGCCCTTTTAGGAAGGTTTTTTTGGGGGGGAGGAGAGCAGGTGGATTGAAGGAGGGGCTAAAAGGAACATGAGTAAAAAAGGAGACTGAAGGAAGTGAATGCTGGACTAGAGTTTAAAAGCATCCTCAGGCAAAATGTGGAATGTTGGCAAGATTAACATAGGGAGAAAAAGCTGGCAAATCATAAGGCAGAGGAAGTTCAGCAAAATGGGCAATGCTTCACTGTTATTACATGAACTGAAGCACCCATATTTGATGTCTCCTATTACCCAAATTGACGCAACTCTTTTGCTGACTACCCTCTGCAGATACTTTCCCCAAAGCTTCCTGATAATCGATACCCTAGTGACTCTAAAAGAGTACTGATCCAGCAATGAAGATAGCTTGCTCCACTCAGCGTACCAGGGTAAAATTTGCTAAACTGTGCATTCAGCTAGGGAAACTAATTTGCTGGAGCAATTAGGAAGTGAATTAGACTAGACATAGAGAAATATTTCCGTTTCTTTGTACATGCATTTGCGTGCATGACTGCCCCCAAGTATAGGGGTCCTTTGATTCTCCAAACTAGCGGATGTTGCACTAACCTGAAAGCTTAAGAGGGCCTACTCAACTGGAAGAGGACAGTTTGATTAGGCAAAGCCTATGTCTGAAGAGCTGTGGCAACAGACAAATGCCAGGAGGGAAAACGCATAAAATATCCAGGACATAAAGGAAAAGCCTAAAAGTTATTATTCCCATCACAGCAGTTTTTAAGACATCCCATCCCACTAGGCACGTTACAGGTACGTGTTGTGGAACAGTCCTGCCTCACAGAGTTTGTCACCTAAATATATATGAAAGACAGAGGCAAGAAAGAAAAATAGATGTAGAGAACAGGCCAGCAACTTGCTCAAGTCGCCTAACAAGCTGATGGCCAAGAGGCAGACATAAAACTTTTAAAGTGACGGTATATTAGTCAGACAACTAGAAACAATTAAACTAGAAAAGTTTCAGAAGCTATTATTTGCTACTGAAACATAAGGTTTAGGCTATGTGAGCAATCCTGATGTATTTCTGTCCAGACAAGTCAACTTAAACTACAACTGCAAGTGAGAAAGTGAAACTACAACTTAAAGTGAGATGAAGTCAAAGCACCACTAGAAATTTGAACTGACACTGATGGTCAAATACTGCAGGTGTGAGGCAATACAGACTGTCTGAATACTACAGAAAGTGTCAGTGTTTTCAGATAGTGACGCTAGTCTGCTAAAACAGAGGTGCAACATATAGAACTATATCATCTACATAAAACTCTTTGACATAAATCCAAACTGGCATCATATACTATTGAAGTCATTTCATGAAGGCACACCTCTTTTTCTTCCTTTTTTTGTACAACAAAAAAAATCCCCACAATATTCCTTCCAGTAAGGCTGAAAGTAAAATTGCACAGTCAGAAAATGATGGACCTTCTTTACAGGACAGAGAGTAGGATAGTTTTCTGGAAAAGTCTTTGAGGAAATTAGACTGAATAGTCATCTGACAGTGACCTACTAATGAAAACACATAGACAATGAGACTGTCATACTGATAGAGCAGAAATAAGGATATTTCGTTACCTTCACGTTCAACATTGTTGGAATCTGCTGAAATACTGTACCCTATGCTAGCATCTACAGCACGGGTAGGTTAGAAACAGTTCAGAGAAGAGAGCTATTAATAAAATGGTGAGACATGGGGAAATAATTGTGGAACTTAAACTACCTGGGCTAACACAGAAGACATGAGCCTGTTACATTCTCTGATGACCTAATGGGAAACAAATGTTTGATAGTAGGTACTTCAGCACAGCAGACAACCACACTGCAAGAAATGGCGGGAAATTAGAGCCAAGTGAGTCCACATCAGAACTCTGTTACAGGGAGGGCAATGACTTGCTGAAGCCTCTACTAAGTCTAAACAGGCCCACTATCTAAGGTATAAGATAAAATCTCCAAACCTGTATATGTAGAAATGAAGATATAGGTTTATCTAAAGGATAAACTTCAGCTCAGAGAAGAATCCATTCAGTAAGCTTCTCTGGTTTATGATTGCACATAACATTGGGGACAGAAAAACGTTTAAGCTTTATAAGCTTCCATAATTGTACAAAATCTTCTGCATCTTGATGGTAAAACAGAAAAATAAATCATGCCTGGACTCTAATGTGGGCCCTTGCAGAGATCATTTATATTCCTACCATCCAAACATATTTAACATAGTTTAGCATTTCTCTACTTATGAGGCCAAATTTTCAAAGCAGTGAGTGGGAGGTACATGCATAAATCCTGTTACTTGTTAACAGTGTTTCTGTACATACCTTCCATGATCCCCTTTGGAAAATTAGTCTATAATCTCCACTTGTGTAATGCGTCTGCTGTAGGTGTAGACATGACTGATGTAAAACATTACTTCCTATCTCTTCAATTACACCAAGTAGTTTTTCAATTTCTTTTCCTTTTTTTTTTTTTTTAACTGAGAGTATCATATTCAGGTCTGTATAGTAGTTCCGCTTGTCAAGATACAAGATATTCTAGATTCCACGCTCTGATTTCCAAAGCTATGTACATAGAAGGGGGCTGGGGACAGAGGAAAGAATAATTTTTCCATTCTTTTACTCATACCAAAGTTACTGTATAATGATGTCTGCTTATGAACCAAAAAAAATCAATTTCATATCATGTTTCGTTACACTCAAAATACATAGGTTTTTCAATCAAAAGGAGGCACTGGGAATTAAAAATGGGAGCAGCTTCCTTCTCTTTCTACATAATGCACATATAAAGAGATGGACAAAAATAGACTGAAAACCTGGGGAAACAGAAATAGCAAGCCTAGCAAAGCCACATAACTGGATTAATTCAATTGCTATGACATTACAGGAATAGGCTCTCTGTTCTCAATGAAATGCAACAAGAAGTTGCAGCAGGAATCATTCCTCATGTTATAATGCTTAGCAGAAGTAGAAGCTTAACAGCTATTTTGATTTCATTTCAGTTTTTTATGTTGAGAATCCAGCAAAAGTAGAGTTTCAGTTGTTGAGTCCCTTTGCCCTTTTCTTTTCCCCTCTTCTGACAAACACATTTTTAGCAGCCACAGCTATAGTCAGCTGCCTCAAGAGACACCCTTGAAAAAGTCATAGATCATCCTACTAGTATATAAATGTTCCAAAATACAAATAGAATGTAATGATGTATTATTTAATAATAGTTGTCACATCTTTGCTTAGACAAACAGCTGTGCAAACTGAATATTCAAAACACATCAAAGCTAGAGATGGCTGAAAAATTTGTAGTAAAATATTTTTATTCCATTGCAAACTGATGTTTTTCCAAAGCTCTACTGTTGTGGAAATATCTTTATTTTAACAAAATTTTGATCAAGGGAGATTTCTCATTTCTACAATGGAATTTCTGACAAAAATCAGTATCCCATGATACTTTATGCTGGGTCATTCCAAGATTTTTTCCAATCAGCTACACCATTTATGGGAGAATTGGTCTCCTTCATTTGTGGAAGATGAACTGAACGTCTATCAACATTCAAAGGATATTTGTGGCCAGATTCCAGTCCAGTTCTCATAAAATTCAGATTTCAGTCCATACCTAGATTGTTCAAGACAGTACAGAATCACGGCACAAGCAACTACATGCTTTAGAGCTCTGTGCATGACATGCAGAATATTAGAAAACATGTTTATAAGACCAAAGGTTAAAAATACAATATAGCTATTGCCTTAGATTTGGATGCTCATAAGAGCAGAGATTCATCAGTCAATCAAATAATCCAAGCTATAACCATAAATAGACAATGACAACATCCAACACACCTGTAGTGTTTTTCTTCTGAAATTCATTAAACAATAAAGTCTCAAAACAACTTTGTTAAGAAATAAATGATCATTTCATCCATTTCACAGATGAATAAAAGCCTGGTCCAGAAACAATAACCAAACTGGGATATTTGTCAGGACTAAATCTGGAGCATTATGTACGTATTTGAAAGAGACCTTCATCACTGGTCTCTCTCAAATGAAATACATCTCACCACACATCCTATGACAGTCTCATAGAAAAACAGCCTATAAGCACCAAGCAGACAAATAATATGTGAAGATATTTTACAACTTGTTCATTTTACTGCTTAATCTTTAGAAGTAAACAATACACTTTAGGCAATAAAAATAGTACCATATGGATAGGGAGAGATAAAAGACTGCCAGGAATATTGCCAAGATTGGTGTTTCTCTACAGAGGATATAGTATTTACAGTGTTGCCAAAATAAAACAGGGACAAGTGAGGACAGAAAACCATCTGGGCAGACTGTAGCAAAACAAAAAAATATTCTATACTGAGCTCAAATAAAAGAGAGAAAGGAATGAATCTGGTAATCACAATGTAATAAATTCTCTATTATTAATATTTATATCTGAAAAATATTATTTAACATCCAAAACTGCCTGAAAAGTATAACTTCTGTTTTTCTATTTGCAACCATTTCTATAACATGATCACGAAAACATATTTTTGCAAAATTCCATTTGTAAATATTTGGCCAACGAGCAGTCCTTTCAAGCTTTTGACAGTGGCAACTGTATTCCTACACTAAGACTGAGTACAGGATCATCATTAGTCTCAAGGGGTGAAGGATATCAGTATGGTTACTATAGTTATTTGTATGATTTGCATCTCAGTGTATATTTGTGCTTATTTATACTAAATCTCTTTGGTAAAATGACTTAAAATTACTCAGCTGAACAACCAAAAATAGCTCACCCAAACAAATAAGGACCATGATCCAAAAAAGAGACTGCTCCAGAGTCTGTACAATTATTAGCCATCAGCTGGACAGGGTTGCAAGTACAAATGGGTGTATAGCTCATAAGCTCCTCATAGCTCTTCGTGACATTCACCAGCTGTCATACAACAGGGAAAGACTTCCTTCCCACCTATAATTAAAATAATTGTTGTTGTGTGGCTATTGACATTGAGTAGCCATAAACTCACAGATTTGAGCTATCATGTCACATTTGGTTTGCCAATAAATACATGACAAAATTTGAGAAATGGATGCTTATAATTGGATTTTTGTAGTCCACATTGAGATGCCTAAATGAGTAACAAGGAATTCAAACAGTTAAGTACCTAGATGTTCCCATTTTCATCAATAAAACACTTGACCACTAGAAGAAACACATGCAGTGTTGTTTCTTGCAGTTCATATCTTAGGGCATGTTTCTGTCAGCATATGAAAGTGCTTCTGTGTATTTTTTTAAATTTCATATTGACTTTGATTTTGTATTACAAAGAAACTACTCCCTTCTGCCTTCCTCTACCCCAGCCCCTCACAAAACTATGCCAGAGGTTCTGGGATAAAGCAAAAACTCAAATGCCACTTCATGGTCCAGAAAATATCTTCAAACTATTTCTGAATAAGTCATTATGGATGAGACAATTAGACCGCACCATGTCAGTATTTCCTATGCTTACTGATTTCAAGATATACAGATCTCACAATACGGGTTGCTGAGAAAAGGGAAGTATCACTGCAGCTTATAGGTAAAACCATATTTTCCAAGGGCTGCTGCGTCATATCTGTTTGTACAAATAATTTAGAGGGAAACTCTCATCTCCTAGGTCTCTAATTAGGCCCTCTCCAAGGCATTGAATGCCTCCTTTAAAGTGCTGAGCACTATCAGGTTGTATACTGAGGACACGTGGCACCTTCCACCATCTGTAGTAAGTTTGTCTGCAATGCCAACTCAATTTGCAAATGGTTATTACTGTCTAAGAAACTACTGATCCCAGTTTCTTCTTAGGACATCTCTGCCAGCAGGATGAGACATGCATGTCCTCTTCATCTACTTTAGTAAGTCAAGTTAGTTTTAAGCACTGAGAAAGAGAACTTAGCTAAGCTGGCCGTCTTTACATTAAAACAGATGATGACCACACACATTCTGTTCCACCTGCAGGAATTCTAGGGCAGAAACATCCAGCAGAGAGGCAGCTGGAGGGAAAGCCTGGGGAAGGAAGGGGGGGAGGGAAAAATGACAGGAACGTCTCGAACCTCTCCAGCTAGAAGACACCATCTGGCTATGCCTTTAGGTTCTCAGAAAAAAAACAGTTTTTCAGCCATTGCACAAGACAGAATGAATCTTAGCATTTAATAGTTCAAATGCTTGTGAGAAAATTATTCTAAATCTTTCTTAATATAGCTTACAAAAGATAAACATAATGAAACACTTAATTATATTCCATATTCTCATTGATTTAGTGTTGAACTTGGAAAATCCTGCCTTACATAAAGCAAATAGGGGTCAGATTAATTAAACTCACTGTTGTGGTCAGTTGCTGTTTCATAAATATTTGTTTAAAGATTTTTGGCATTTTATTTATTTAGCTCTAAAAATAAAAAGCCTTGCTTATAACTCTCCACGAAATATCAAAATATCTTTGTCTTAAGAATCTGCTGGAGTTGAGCATTTGGGTTCTGAGCATTTCCAGCATTATCAGGTTAGAACAGAACAAACAGACTAAAGTCTGACATCAGCACTCTTCCCAGCAGGATACACTACTTTTTTCATTAGAATCTTTGAGCTTGAGATCAGACACAGGGAAAGATTAAAACAAATATGAATTTAATCAAGGGATTCTACTTTCCTGGTGTGGGAACAGGAACATGCTGACATAAATAGAGGACGAAGCACTAGGGCGTCTGAACCAAATCAAAGACGGCTTGCTTACCACTAACTGCTCAGATGATCCATATCATAACAACAAAAAGAAAAACAATTATTTATTCTTTTTGATGTTGCTGCTCAGAAGTAACTTCCTTTTTGAAGAGAGCAGGGTCAAAGCCAAGTTATTGTTTTTGCTTGAAACTTTGTCGGTGAGGGACTAAAAGTTATTAGGTATGACTGACTTTGGCGATTTATGTGGGAAAGTTAGAGATGTTCATTTCTTGTGGGTAATAACTTGGGGAAAAAAGCTAATTGTAAAATGAACTGAAATTTCATCATTGTTATGGAAAATCAGACTACTAAAGAAAAAAATAGGGCAGATAGATAATGCATTGATGCCTCCTAAAATAGATGGTACACAGCCAGCACTCAGCCTGAGCTAATGGCCAAAATCAAGCCTAGCCTAGACACTACATAATGCGAGAAGATCCTGCAGTTAGAGATAAGTATGCTCAGCATTTGCAAATGAGTGGGTGCACAGAAAAGCCAGAAATTTTTTCTAGTGCACGGCAGATTTAACAAATGGTCATCAAAGTCTCTTTTGATCTAATAGTCATCACAACTAATAAAACCAATTAGAAGGACAAAGTCAAATGGGATAGGCAAAATAAAGTATCTGCAAAAAGACACATTTTGTGATTTGAAAGAGTGTTTTCTACTATTTAAGATTCATTAAGACTCTGTCCTCAATCTTATAAAAGACACAAAGACAAATCATGCCCAGAAGAGTACGTATGTTAAATTTATATTCAGAAATAATCCAAAGAGTTTACATTTGCATAACATACAAAGCATTAATGTTCATATCATGCTTTTTCATATCATGCTTACTGCCCCCATTTTACAGATGAGGAAAGCAATGTTAATGTTCCAAGTGGGAAAGAATCCACAGAGTGCTTGGATGTCAGCTGGAGACGCATTCATTTTGCATTATAGCTGCAAAATTATGTGGCACTGATATTCCAGCGAAAGAAACCCAAACATGAACTCCAAGTAAGTGGAACTGCAGATTCTTAGCACTTCACATGCCATGTAACTTGTCTCACTTTATTTGCAGCTCATGTCAGATATTTGGAGCTTAACATAACTTCCGATAGCTACAACACTGCAGCCCTCCTCCCACCCCCACATTTTAGAAGGGCACAGAGCAGGTGCAGAACTATTATGCGTTTACTTTTTTGTAGTGGAAGATTGAAGTGATAATGTATTAGATTAAAATCTGGCTGCATTTACTAATCTGCAAATTCAAGGATAAGGGGATTTCACACCTAAATGGAAACTCATCTTACAATCCGAGTTACTGTGGACAAATCCTGCTAGGTACACTAACCCCAAATTCAGTCATGTTCAAAAACAGATCACAGCTTTTCTGTGTGGTAAATAATGGAGTTGAGGCTAAAAACCCAACAACAGCTACCATTAGTGATGCAGTGAAGATGACATACTTTGTGAGTGAAAATGTTTCGCTTTCTGCATAAGAATAAAACCAAAATCTAAGTTCATTTCAAACAGGAGAAGCTGGAATCCATGCGACACATAATACCTCGTGGCAAATTCAAACCAGCATGCTCCATGGCAAGTATACACTTAAACAAAACGCATCCTTGGGAGGGCAGAATCTAGTATTTCTCCTCTTCCTAATAAGTATACTAATCCTTATACAGCATTTCACAACTAATTAATTCATGAACCTATAAATATTAAACATGGTAATTTTACAACTCCAGAGCAAAACATCAAAAATGGTATCTTAGAAAACATTAAAGATTTTTGTTTGAGATAAAAAGATTTGACAAACAAAAGAAGCACAAAGCTGACTGTAGGGTCTTGGAGACAGACCTGATGAGAGAAAGAAGGTGCTTCTGAGGCAAATTTCTAGGCAAAGTTCCCATTAGTTTGGTTTCCATGAGAATAAGAGGGGCAAGACCACAAAATACAGAAACAGAAAAAAGTGAAAACAAAACCTGAAGAAATTGTCTAAAATCATAATAAATAGGATCAATTAACACAGAATCACAGAATGGTCAGGGTTGGAAGGGACCTCTTGAGATCATCTAGTCCAACCCCCCTGCCAGAAGAGCAGGGTCACCTACAGCAGGCTGCACAGGACAGCATCCAGGCAGGTTTTGAATGTCTCCAGAGTGGGAGACTCCACCACCTCTCTGGGCAGCCTGTGCCAGTGCTCTGCCACCCTCAAAGTAAAGAAGTCCCTCCTCATGTTTAGATGGAACTTCCTGTGTTCAAGTCTGTGCCCGTTACCCCTTGTTCTATCTCTGGGCACCACTGAAAAAAGACTGTTCCCATCTACCTGGCACCCTCTCTTTAAGTATTTAGAAGTATTGATAAGATGCCCCCTCAGTCTCCTTTTTTTCTGGACTAAAAAGACCCAAGTGCCTCAGCCTTTCCTCATAAGATACATGCTCCAATCCCCGAATCATCTTTGTAGCCCTTTGCTGGACCCTCTCCAGCAG
>VZSZ01001255.1:166168-172311 GCA_013398815.1 Ibidorhyncha struthersii | reverse complement strand
CCTGTACTGATGCATGGGGTTATTCCTCCCCAGATGCAGTACCCTACACTTGCCCTTGTTGAATTTCATTCGGTTCCTCTCTGCCCAACTCTCCAGCCTGTCCAGGTCACGCTGTATGGCAGCACAGTCTTCAGGAACATCAGCCACCCCTCCCAATTTTGTGTCGTCAGCAAACCTGCTGATGGTACACTCTATCCCTTCATCCAGGTCACTGATGAATATATTGAACAGGACTCAACCCAGTAGTGACCCCTGAGGAACATCACTTGTTACTGAGCTCCAACTAGACTCTGCACCACTAACCACAACCCTCTGAGCTCTATCTGTCAGCCACTGTTCATCCCACCCCACTGTACATTCATCTAACCCACACTTCCTAAGCTTGCCTGTGAGGATGATGTGGGAGACAGTGTAGAAAGCCTTGCTGAAGTCAAGATAGACAACATTCACTGCCCTCCCCTCATCCACCCATCCAGTCACGCCATTGTAGAAGGCTATCAGATTAGTCAGACATTACTTCCCCTTGGTGAATCCATGTTGACTACTTCTGATAAACTTCTTTTCCTCCAGATGCTTGGAGGTGATGCCCAGAACGAGCTGTTTCATCATCTTTCCAGGGATGGAGGTGAGGCTGACCAGCCTGTAGTTTCCCAGGCCATCCTTCTTGCCCTTTTTGAAGACTGAACACCTCAGAAATTAAGGGAATAGGGTGTCTACAGCATTTAGGTGGAAAGAGAGCCATATATGAAGAGCAACTAAACAAGCAAGTAACAGTCACTGGAAGCTTTTTAACAGTAATAGGAAAGATGGTTGAAATTTAGTCAGTACACCTGTTTGATAAGGGCCAAGCCTAAATATATCCTGGTGGTAACACTGTGCAACATATGCCTCCTTTCTCCGTCTAAAAGTTGGAAAGGTAGATGCCTCTGCATCCGCCATTCCAGTAAAGAATCCCGTCTGTGTTCCCTGCACCTGATTCCTCTCTTTTGTCCAGCAGGAGATACTGTACTGCTGATGAGGGCACAAGCCACAACACAGAGCAGCTAAATGAGAAAACAACCTTGAGACACCTGATGGGGAATATACCAGGGGTAAAAAAAGAAAAAAAAAAATCAATATTCAACCCCAAGAAGCTACATCTCAGGAAAGCAGACCAAAACTATTTTTAAAAAGCAGAGGTAAAAAATACAGTGAGGAAGGGACAAGAACCATGTTGATGCAGCAGATTTATTTCAAAGTAGAAACACAGAGGTGAAAAAAAATGCTTATTTTTAAGTAGGCACTTTCTATAAATCAGTCTTATTTTCAGTGTCTAAAACATAGGCTTGATAAACGCAGCAGCAGTGATTTTTTAAAAAGCGGGCCAAAGACTAAAAACCTGTCATACAATCCAGACCACTATACCAAGTCTGGCACTACTGACAAAGAAACAATTCCTCAGTTGTCCCACAGATGTGATTTAGGAGACTTAAACACATTATTCAGTCAAACCATTAAAATCTTTGATTTTTTACATACCAAATGCCATTAAGAATGTTGCAGACTGCACCAGAGTCTGGAATGTTTTTGAATTAACATTTACATTGTATGACGAAAATGTGGGTCCTTACTCAGCTAACTGACAGATCAACAGCTGTACTCAGCAGATTCCATTTCACCTCCACAAAGAATGAGAGCAAATGAAAACAAAAACCAGCAAACAACTAGCTGGTCTGTTCTTAGACAGTGAAGACAGTCATATAATGAGTATTTACAATACTAACAGTGCCTGAACCAAGATGCCTGGGAAGACTATAATGGACATGTTTAACAAAACCAGCAGTCCTTTGGGTGTGACCCATAATGAGAGTTAATTTCAGTGACCTTAGTAGTCAAATATGACGTACCTGTCTGTACTTTGGAACAGAGTGCACCAAAACCACTTTGGAGGCAAGACTGCCTGGAGTTGGTACATCCACATGGTACAACACAGCACCTTATAGAGACACCTACCCCGATTCCAAAAGCTGTTGAGCTGTTGGCACAGAATTATGACTGAACCAACACACCTCACTGCTCTGTAAAGCTAATTCGCTCAGACTCATGTCACCCAGATATGGCTATAATTGCTCCTGGCTATATAACTAGCACAGCTGGTGCTCTCTTTGCGATTTCTGCATTGTGCTCTACTGTACACCACAGACATTCCAGTAGTTTGTCCAAGCTTCACCTCATGACTGATTATCACAACTTAGAGCTTAAATTACACAGCCTCAAAACACTGCAGTCACTCGTGATTCACAGAATTCAAATTCTGACATCTGTTCTTCAGCTGGAGTGCTCCTGAGCACAAACCAGCACTTCTGTAACAGCAAGATCAGATGTTCTCATTTAGAGAACACAGAACCAAAAACCACCCTGGCAAAAATTTTCATGACGCCATTTTATCTCCAGCTTCTCTTGAGACATAGGTTTTTCCCCATGTTCCTCATTTAAGTCCCACAGGGAACATAGTCATTTCCATCACTCCAGCAGAAGTACAGAATACAAGGTCCAGAACTTCTGCTTTTGGACTCTGAGCTATGGGAGTCTTCCCTGCAACAACATTCAATAAGAAGCACTTCTCCATTATATGTGATTCACAACAGCAAACGGCAAAGGAAGGGGTGAGAGAAATAACGACTCTTGGGATCCCTATCCCTCCCTTTTAAAAAAGTCTAATTAGTCGCCTTACTGCAGGACAATCCTCGAACAAGGAACACAGCCCATGTTAGAGATCCCTGAGCTGGTCCTAAATAACTTGCTGCATCTATATGGTGCAATCCCATCCAAATGTATTAGCTTAGATTCCCAAAACAATATAGCTTCCTCAGCAGGATCCTGCGGCCTGAATGCAAGACTCTGCTAATGCAGCTATTCTTGGCATCAGGGATCCCTGATCCCTTCTGTAGCACAAGTATCCATTTTAAAAGAAGAGTCACATAAAGCCAGAATCCATGAATCCTGACATAGAGGGCTGTGAATGAAGTGTAGGAAATGTTAACTGACAGAGGCAAGGCAAAATTAAAGAAGATCTCTAAGGCAAAAGCTCCAAAGAGGCAATAACTGCTCCTGGTTCACTTCCACACTACTCTGTCAGCCTCCTAATGTGTAGTATGTGAAGGACATGTACTCATGGCATAGGAAGGCAATGAGAAGCCACAAACACTTACTTAAAAATAAACAAACAACAAAACAACAAAATATGATGAGAAAAGTAATTTCAGTCTACTAATAACAAGATCTGAGATGGTTATTGGTATGAAGAATGAAATTTGAGGAATTGCGCAGCTAGCAAGCAAGATAACCTCCTCAACTCAACCTGCATTCCACTGCAAGCTGCAAGAACATTCTCACTCAGGACATGCACCTGCACGGGAAAAAGGCCATCCTTACTCGAAATATAACTAGCCAAGGGTTATGGGAATTTCTCCATTTGCTCAAATGGGTCTCTGTGCAGTAGAATCTAAATACATTTTTGGTGGATTTATTTGAGGTAAGAAGCAGCTTCTGTAACAATTATCCATTACTGCAACAGTATAAACAATTAACATCTATTTGCTTTACTGTGAATAAAGCCTTTTTTATGACCCTTTTGAAAAGTTGCACATGAAAATTTGACTGCATTATCTTTCTTTTTACAAAATCATTGTGAGCTCTTCTCACTGACTTCTGAGAGAGACAAATATTTTTATGTCTTTGTTTAAAGAAAAAAAAAAGTATGAATGCAGAAATCTTAGCAAAAATGTATAGGTTGAAAGCTTACAAAATTAATAAATTGTAGCTGTGATTAAATTATAAATATCAAAATTGTATATGTGATAACAACACTGTTTTATAATTATTTCTGCATCCTCGGGGTGTTTTCATCATTATCAGAGTACAGCTCATCTTATTTTACAGAATCCACAGCAAAATTCTGCACTGCAGGATATCCACTTAGCACCAGTTCAGCATTTCACTGCAATGCAGTAAGGTATTGTCTTTACTCCTGACATTCTACAAGAATCGTCTTCTTTTCTTTTATATATATTCTTTTCAAATACATATATATGCTATATGCATATATTTATATACAAGTAAAATGTAAGACCTGTATAGTCTTATATCTAATCTACTTTTGGCCGTAGGATTGGGTTCCTGGGAACTCTACCAAAAAGTTATAGTAATGTTTATTGAATGCAGCTGGCCTAAAATTGGTGAAATACCTAGATTAACTTTACATAGTTATACACATGCAAATTTCACTCTCATCAAAGACTTATATTTGTGTACCTACAGTAAGCACTAAAGATCTACTGTAAAAGACTGCAGAAGTCAAATATTCACAGACAGGAAAGCCAACAGAAAAGATGCTTGTGTAATCCTGAGTCAAACTACTATGCTTTATGGCACAGTTTTCAATTACATGATTAAAAGTCCTGAGGATCCCTGGCTCTTTCAGTGCCCATTATGAAAGTTGTTGGCTTACTTCAGTAAGGATTAAAACATTGATTATATAGTTCCAGACCTTCTTGAGCATTGCCATCTAGCTCCTCCCCACACTACACAGGGAATATTCATTGCCCCAGTGGATTTTTTTTGCTGTGATGCTTATCACCATAGTAATTGGTTCACAAATTAATTATGTCTTCCTAATACTACACTGAGACATAACACAGGAATAGCAGAAAACCCTCAGAGGCTGGGGGTTCTTAGCACTGAAAGTGTAATCTCAAATAAATAAAGTCAATAACTGAGGTAAAATTAAGAGGTAGGCAAAGCATGATAAATGATTAAAGAGTAGTCTTAAAAACTTACAGACTGATAGATTTGATATGCTCCAGAAGTTGCTGTTTCCTCCGTTTCTTAGGCCCTCCTTCTACTACGATACTATATTTTTCTGTTTTGACTGGAAGAACTGAAGTCCATGATCAACTGAAATCCACGATAAGAGAAATGTAGATGGGCCGGTCTAAAATCATCTTACTGCTGAGCAGATCTAGAAAAAAATATGAGCAATGAAATGTTATTAGGTTTCTGTACACTAGATCCCAGGGGCAAGGTAACAATCGTCTATCTGAAAGAAAAGCCTTGGGCTTTCAAAACTGCAGACAACATTTCCTACTAGTTGGCCAGCAGTTTCTACAAAGTGTCTTGCAAGAAATACCAAAAGTCCCACAGACTGCAGCTTTTTTGATTCTGATGAGTAAACTTCCCATCATCAGTTAGTAACATCCAAACATACTGGTTCCTGCTGTTTCCTCTCCAGTTCCTAAATGAACTATCAGAGGTTTTAGTTGGAATAGGTCTAGAATCCATCTAGATGTTCCCATCTTCATGAAAGGAGTGATAACAACAAAATTATTTTTCTCCTGTGGTAACATTTCAGTGAAGATTTGGCAACACCTCCTTCTTTATATCTTTCTTACATACACATCTGGAGTAGCAGTGTACTTTACACAAGGAACCCTCCACACTATTCCCTGTTTCTATAAGCAACCAAAATATCATAGTGATGATGTCACATAAAAACCTGGATCCCCATATTTTCTTTGGTCTCTCTTGTGTTTATCTACCTCCATTCTGTAGGTGACTTCACCCATTTCTATGTCTCACCAAACAACATGACAAGCTTCCAAATGGATTCTAATTAGGGCACATTTCCATTCTGTTTCTTTAAATTAGCACCTTAAAATATATGGCAAGTATTTTGATCTCTTCTAAATCTCTCTATAGGTCAGCTGTTTTTCTTTTGTTTTTTTAAAAAACTTTGGAAGAGCTTTTGAAACCAGCAAGCCTATGTCACTGAACCACAAGCAAGGCTGTAAAGAAAAGGAGATGATATTTGCTAATGAATATTCAAATGAGAAGTTACAAGTTAATGTTAATGGAACATTGTTAATGTTATTGTAAGAAGAATGTTTAAAGAATGTTCAGATACACGTTATTAAAAATTCCTCTTAACTTATTCCATGAAGTTCAACACTTAAATGGACACTCTGGTAACATGCGTTTAGTTTTCTCACGTGGAAAACTTGAAGTAGTCACGTATCTAACAGAAGACAGCCTAAATGTACTGAAACTAGCACATCAAACAGAAGGATGCTAAAAATTAGACCAGCAGAAAAGTTCACTCACAAAGT
>VZSZ01001255.1:138668-161168 GCA_013398815.1 Ibidorhyncha struthersii | reverse complement strand
CAACAGTGTAATGACAGTGTCAAGGACAGAGGTAAAAAAAAGGAATAAGGGGATGACTGGGAATTCATCTTCAAAAGGAAAGAAATATAGGCTAACATGACAAAGATTTTAAAGTAATATGGAATGTAACTCAGACACTGCTTTTTACCCTTTTCTTGAAACAAAACCATTGTCTCACCCAATGAAATGAAAAGGCAACATACCTAAATCTCCCAAAGGCCATAGTTTTTCCAGGCATTTTTTCCACAATAGTGAATTGATCAGTGCTTACCCCTAACAGTGAAACCTGGAGCCAAAAACAGTAACATTATTTCATAGAAGTAAATATGTCATTATTTTTAGTACCACTGTATCAACCATGCATTAGGATTTCAAAAATCAAGGATCTTCAATTTTCTGTACCTTTTTGTAACCTGTCCCCAAAACCTTACACTGTACAGACATCTTTAATACCATCTCTGTAAACATACAGATAATACGTAAGCACAAAGCACAGTACAAGTTAACCGTGAAAGTATTTACCCTGAACCTCAGCAGGTGCTGCAGCTTCCCCTGAGTTCTGATAAAATTAACGCCCCAGGCCAGCCAATTTGGACATATCCACACCACACCAAAGTCTCTACCTATTAGTCATTATAATAATCAATGACAACTGTATAACACTACTTTATGTCTTATCATATTTTTGTAGTTATTACAAGAGAGCTTTTAGCAGAATTCTAAAAACAGAAGGAGGAAAATGTCTAGATGTTTATGGGGCACACGTATCTCCTAATCACAAGGCAGCTTGGAAGAAATCATATAGGTTACATCAGATTTACTTAATCTCTTTCTTTTATGAAATAACAAGTTTGGTTGATGGAGGTGGCAGGTACAGACATAACGCACTTCCATTGCTTTAAGATCACTGATAAATAAGTGCTCTTAATTTCAATTAATAACTAGTAAGAAAAAAACAGGCAAACATAAATGAATTAAAAACTGAATCATTATTAAGACAAAATGAATCTGTGGTCAGTGGTGTTTTGTGTTTTCAACAGTTACAAAGAAGAAAATATCCAAATATTGATAAAGTTTGCAGGCAATGATTGATGGAAAGCTGAATCATAGCAAGAATAAGTCATTTATATCCAATTAAAGAACAGATATAAAGAAAGCCAAATGTGCAATCATTTATCTGTGAGCTAATATAAGTGATCATATTTATCGGATGAAGTATTCTAGAAAGCAGTAACTCTGGAAAGGACCTTAGGGTCATAACAGGTAGCAGATAGATAACCTAATAAGCATGGGCTCCCTGTGTCATGCTGTGGCTACAAGAGCTACTGAGACAGCTCTTCTGGTGCGTAAGCAAGGAATAATGGGGTAGGTTCATTTATTTTTTAGATTGCTACTGGAATACAGATCTTGAGGACCTCCTTTTCACAGGATTAAATACTGCCACATTTGTCTCTTTTTCTTCCTCCAGAGGACAGCTAAGTGTCCTTATTTTGAAGCAAGCAAATGAAAACTCCGTATAAAAGAACAACAGTACTTACAAGAGAAATACATGTGATTACATGCTTTAAAGCACTGTGGAATTCTGTCTTTTGGGCTATTAGAAACAAACATGCTTTTACAAGTAAAATTAATAGAGTGGAAGTTAGGATATGCTTTCTTTAAATAAGAGCAAAACTACTGAACCAACTTATTTTTCACATCTTCAACGCAGACCAAGAAATGTAACAGTTTGCTGGGAGGTCACAGAATACCTGATATACTCATCTATACAGAATACTGCTGGGCAGGGTGATTACTACTATATACAGATCTAGAGGGTACCCTGTTGTCAGGCAGATTGTTGTTCAGAATTTTAGGATGCTTAGAGTAGTTAATTAAAGAGAAGTGCTGGGAGCATTGCGAGGCTATAAATTCCTCCCTCATAGCTTATGCGGCTCAGAGCTGGAACTTTCCATATGTCTGTTTTTGACTGGCATAAACTTATTTTGACCTTAAACAGCATTTTAGACTAACATTACACAGGGAGGAGAAAGAAAGAAAAGGAGAGGAGAAGTTATTAGTCAGAGAGGCTTGCTTTAAGACATATATAATGGGAAGATCAGCACTCCTGATTTATCCACTGGTATGTTAAAAGATTCAAAGCAGAGAGAACGTGGAACTTCATAATTTAACTGTTCTACAAGAACATAAATTAATACACATTTTGCAATCAAACCAGCAAGCACTTGAAGAACAGGTTTGTTGTATCCATAGGTATCAAATATCATAAAACACATAAATTAATGAGTCTGAAGATTATTAAATGACAGTTGAGATGCCAGCTTTCCTTTTTTTATCATGGAAGATATTCCCAGGATCTGTGACATCTGTGGTGGCTAATCCCCCATAGAGAAACTGACATTAAAAGGAATTCACACTGTGGTAAAGCCATACGCCATTACAATGTAAACTATGGGTTTCCAAAGCTCTCCTGAATTCCAGGCTGTGGAACAGAATATGAGTGAAAAACGACAAGGTTGGTTTCCAAATTTGCATCGCAAACAATAGCTTTATAAACTGTGACTTTGAACTGCTTCACTGTGGTGAAGACTTCCAACACCTTTCACAGGAAAAAAAAAGATTTCTATATGCCACTGTTCTCATCTGGTATCCTGAATTCCTTGCATCTTTCAAGAAATATTTCTTTCCAATTGCTACCCACATCATTTTCAGCATATTAATTAAATGGGATTTTTAAAATGTGATAAAATGGGAAGATATCACTGTAAAACATCACTGCAGTCTCTCCAAACAAATTGTGTAGTTGATAAATTTATACATTATTCACAACAACTTTTCAGAGAAAAAATGACTAAGAACAAGGAATGAACAAGTCTACTTCCTGCACCACTTCATCCCAGGTAGTTAAGAAGTATGGTCTTGCTTCCATTCCAAAGTCATGCTCTGCTGGTCTTCCATTCTGGACCTCATTCCTGTTCTTGCTTCCTCTCATAAAATCCTCAAATTTAACCACTTCTTTCATGCAATTTCTGGTAATGACAGTACCATGATTTTTCTTTTTCTATCTTGTGCTTTTGGCTTGCAAACCTTGTATCTCTGCATCGCCTCATTCTGACTTCATCAGATTCTTCCTACACTATAAGCCTTTCAGTACAAACTAGCTCAAAGAGTGACTCTTCCTTTTGGATAGAAGCTTCATGTCATTCAATGATTCCATTATCATTCTCCCAGAAATACAACCTATATAATCATAGTTCAAACCATTTTTCACTATCACAGGACCAAAGAGAAGAAACCCAGAAACAAGCAGATCACTTGATAAAAGACCACTGTTTCGAGCTGCAACTTCATTTGTCATTTCTTCACATCTGCTCTAAACAGCTGCCTGCTTGTAAGTAGCTGGGGTAGCAGTTGTAAACAAGCAACTATAGGGGACAGACACTGAATAAAACAGGCAAGTACCCTAGAACAAACTGTGTCAGTAAAAACAGAACTGCTAGGGAACCCAACGGAATCTGCATTCAACATTTGCCTCTGCTAGAAAGATTTCAAATAGGAAGCTATTTCTGTTCTATTACTTTTAGAAATAAAACTCCTAAAAGGGACATGACCTTTAAACATCTCATACACGGAACTGTAAGGCTTAAGCTCATTTACAATCCAGGACTAAGTCTTTATAGTGGTATGGCAGTAACTCCACACATAAAAATATCCAAAATACTTCATTTCTAAAGCATTAATCATACTTTCCACTAGCCTTGAAACACAGCATTCTTTCATCCAAAATAGCATAGCCAAATTAATACTACATATTTCTACTTTGCTGCTATGATGAGAATAGTACTTACTGACTATACACAGTTTCCACTCAGTCAAAATTACTCACTCTTTAAAAAATAGCATTGTATGTTAGATTATATGATAGTAAAGATATAAATAAGAATGTTCTATAGCATATTTACCTCTCATAAAAGTTAAATCATCCATTATGTTTACCTGAATTGCAACACTGTCCTATCATGATATATTCATATCTCACTAGACCTTCATCTTTCCCTCAGTATGTCAAATAACATTTCAACGAGTGCTTCACTGTGTATAACACCTAGGATAAAAGCATAATTAATTAGCAGAAGAAGAATCTTCAACAAAAAGCCCAAAATAAATAAATAATTATAATAAATTTTCAAGTTACATCAGAAGAATCACATCTAAAGAAAGGCTGACATATGTCATTCTAAAAGAATATAAACAATGTAAATAAAACACTGACACAATTTTTCCCTCCCATAAATATCTAAGAAAGGGGACGCCTAGTCATCGGGTGGTAAACACCGTAAAAACATCGGAATTACAGCTAAATCCTAGCAACCTCTTTTTTTCTGTATTCCCCAATACTACCTACTTCAACAATATTCTGTCCCATTACCCTGAACTCTTCAAGCTGTATAAACACAAAATGAACATATTCAATGCTTCTCAGAAATACTAGATCTGTTGAGCACAGTGACAGTCACAGTGAATCAGTGGTCCCCAAAAGCACTTGTCTTACTGCACATAAGCATAACAGCAACCCCACACAGCACTACAGGTTCTACCTACCCTTTGTGTTTCATTTATTTTTAATCCAGGCATGTAACAGATCAGGCAAGCACAAATCTATGAACAATTGAAACTGAGATAGAAAATTTTCCTAAGTTTTAAAAGCTTTAGCTTTCTAATGGGAGCTGATGTAAATCACATTTTGAGTCACTGAAAATATGATTACATACAGGTACAGGAAAATATTCTGAGCCATAACATCACCAAAATATAAAAAGTTGTAGCTCCATTCTGGTTTGCATTTAGATTGCAAGATATTTACATAAGGACCATCTTTCTGTAGGTAGTTTAACACCTAGCACAATGAAGCCTTGACCTCTATAGCAACAAAGCAGCCGCCAGACTACATATCAGACAGACAACCTTTTAATGTGTTATATTCCAATATTAATCGAAACAAAAAATTAGGTCTGAGGCTATCAAAATCCATAAAAAAGCAGGAACAGTTGTCACATGAACATGAAATCCAACAAGGTGCTAATATCGCTCTGATAATCACAAAGTATAAGAAATTGTTTATTCTAGTTGATGCTGGCAATGTTTTCTCTGTGTGATCAATATACATATAGATCCACAAAGTAGATTCTCCCTACTGTTAAGCAAATGTGTTTCTTATTGTGGACCTAAGACAATGAAATATGGCATTTCGGTTCCACATAGAAGCAGTAGTTCCTATATTATCAAATCTGAAATCATGTCAGATATCCTTGTATTTATATCCAAATCTCAGTTTTATGCAGTATTGCTGGAAAACCAATGCTGACCTAAATGCTGAATAACATGCTCAAATAAAATGAGTCAAAAAGGAAGTAGCACAACAATGACATTCCAAGTGGTATAAGCTGTACAAAAGAGCCTTCTAGTTGTCTTCCCAAGGTCTTTAGGTGCATGAAATAGGCATGCATTCAAGCTTTTCAGTGGCTTAATGGCTAAAATGTTACATTGAAGATGAGGCAGCACTGAAGGAATGGGGGTTTGACCTACTGGTAGTCTTGCAAATTGCCTTCAGGCTAGGAGGTACAGTAGCCAGCCACGTGCCATTATGAGAGCAGCTTAACAGCAATTTTTTCATGGTAATAGCTGAACATGTCGGCTACCATTCCCAACACAGTTTCTGCAACCCTAAAGTTCTAGAAGCTGGGCCAGGTGGACTGAGGTTTTCCTTCACGTTTGAATGCTAAAATCAGCTTGAAGATTTTTGGCAGAGTCACATGCAACTATATAAAAGCAACCTGAGACAGCCAGAGGCAAAAAAAAAAAAAAAAGTAGGCGGCAGGAAAGTCAAGGACACAGGAAGAAAGGCATGATAATACATCCCTGAGAGAAAGCAAAAGAGCAAGTGAACTTTCTAAAACAAAGGACGAGGAACTATAAGAAGAAATTAAGTGCTGCCATTTGACCCCAACCATATTTAGATAAGCAGTACCATATATATTGTCCATGAATAAGGAACTGCTTTTATGTGTCTTTCCACATAAAAAATTTCTTCTCTTAACAAAAACAACCTGTAAAACTCTAAACAAGTAATAAAGCTCTTATGCTATTAATATCCTGCATTTATGAAGTACCAGTTGTCATCAAGAATACTCAGTGTACCAGTCACTTGGAGAGAAACAGACTCATCGTAAAACGTTCAGCAAGTGGTTGCATGATTAGTAAAGGACAGTGAAACATAAATCTGCATTTGGCTAAAAATAAATTGGGAAGAAAGAATACAACCAAATTTGCCATGGACACCAGAAATTCCTGCATCTCTGTTTTGGAAGATGTTCTTCCAAAGCACCCATGTAAATGGTCAACAATCTATGTGTTTTAATATATTTAGGCAATTTATTAAAAACAAGCAATGTGATTTGTCATTCCACCTGCAGTAGATGTAACACAGAATTCACACTGAGAGGTCACTCCAGCATTTTCCTTCAGGAAATTTTTTTTATCCAAAATATATAACATGCTCACTCTAATAATTCAGGAACTACTCACCCGTAGTGGAACTATCCAGAACTCCTTCCATACAAACACTGCCCAACTTTCCCTCCTCTTCCTTTACATTACGCTGAGCCCTAAACAATGGCCTCATCAAAAAAACGCTTGTTTGGTGGACATCCTTATAGCCTCTGCATCATGCATGCTTGGAATGTCTGGAACGGTTCTTGTAAACTGCAGTGTTATCTTGCATTTAGTTAAACTGTGCAAGTCTTCTATATTCTTAGGGAACCATTTTCCCTGATCAAACAAACAAGATCCATTACTTCTAGTTATACTGACCAGCAGACATAAGCAGTCCTCATTAATAAATATCCTTCTGCCCAAAAGATAATCAGCAAAGAGAAGGAAGGTGACATTATTCAAAAGCATTAACTAGAATCTGTGCTAAAATTAAAAAGGAACACAACAACCCAGAGGTCCAACACAGTTGCCAACATTTTTCCCTTTCGTCTGTCCTCTAGAGGAGGAATCAAAACTGAACTGTAACCAGGAAACCAACATAATAGCATGAAGTGAAGCTTCTTTCATCTAAAATGACCCAAAATGCCCTCCTGGAAAAAAAAAAAGGCAAAAAAAAAAGCTTGCCTTCCCACACTACTGCTAAATCTCTGGGTTGAAAATCCATGCAAGTCTAATGCAACGAAGAAATGTGATGAAAATGAAATTAATGTACTTTTGTACATTTGAGGATTTGGAAGAATCCCCCTTTCTTTTGAACATATAAAATGAAAAGATCCACAACACCCAGAAGGCTGTGAATAATTATTTTTACTAACAGGACTGCCAGAAATTTTTAAACACTTACTAAGCACAAGATTTCAAGATTAAAAAAAAAATTAACTTTTAAGTTTTTTTCCCCAGATTCCTTTCCTCAACAGACTTCACATAAAGAACTTATTTCAATTTTCCCCTCTATTAAAAATAAATTACATTAATGAAGCCAAAAAGAAGGCATTTCTATTCATCTAAATTCTGCAAGGAAGCATATTTATGCAGATGGATGTGGTAGTGAACAGTACAAGTCATTCAGAAGTGTGGCTGCCGCACTTCAGTTTTGGCCCTCCTTGAGAACTAAACAATGAGCTTGATTCTGCTCTTTGACTTACTGATTGCTTAGGTGTCACTCAATGGCATATTTTCAACAGCTGATATAAAATACGTGTTCATCTTATTTCTTGTGAACTTTCATTAGTTGAAGCTCTGCAACAGTCAGTGGCATATGAAGGCTACAGAACAGAACTCAAGATTATTTATAATGAAAGCCAACAGAGAGCTCAAATTCTTCTGTTGTTTGCACTGAAGTAATCCTAAAGTAACTCGATTTCTAGAACAAAACTGAGTTTTGAATTAATTTTAGCTAAAATACTCCAGGAGTTGTGCTAACAAATAACTGTAAAATAGTCTTTTTCCCCTTGTGGGCTCAGCTAAACTCTTCCAAGGAGGCAGCATTTAACTGTTTATGAACTATAGCATTCCTGAGAAAAAACAGTTGTCCTGTCTATTTTGCTCTTCTCTCTTACTGATCAGCAAGTATTGCTATCAACTTCTGGTCTCTAGAACATGCCAGCCTGGGCTGTGAAATCCTCAACTACCAAGCCTGACATGAGAATACAAGTGTTTTTAACCTTTGTAAAACCTGCTCTCTGTTCTCTTACATAGTAGCCAAGATGGTAGTACTACAATAACAGTAGCTCATCCTGGCTGCAAAGTGCCTTGAACCTTACATTCACAGAATAAGCTTTCTTGGTTTAAGGAAAAAAACATAAAGACCATATCAATGCATATTACAATCTGTTTCTAATACAAAGTGGCTTGAAATCCATTAACGGAGCCTATCAGAAGTCTGATCTTATTTCAAGGTGTGAAGAATAACGCATTTAACTGAGAAGTTTATTATTAAATTAGCTGCTTGTTGGCTAAGAGAGGTCATTGCATTTACACCCTTACTCCCCAATTTAGCTGAATCAGACATAAGCATACCCTAACCCAGTTAAGCCATATGCTTTTTTTCTTTGGTTATAAATGTAAAGGCTCCAGATATCTATCTGGTTGATACAGCAAAACATGCAGAACTTTGTCAGTGAATATCTGCCAAAGAGTTAAAGCAAAAAATGTTGTCTGTAGTTAAGGGTAGACCATGCAACCCCTTCACTATAAAATGAAATGTGCTTGAAGGACATTCAAGTCACCTATTCACCTGTGTAAACCAGGTGCAAATTTCAGCACTGTAATCTGGATTTCAATTCTAAATTTACCCTAGGAAAAAAAGCACTCCGTTTTTTTTAAAACTGTTTGTGAAGGTGTATAAATAAGCATCCTTGAGAGAATGATATGGGGACATGGTTTAGAAGTGTTTTTGTCAGGTTAGGATAATGGTTGGACTAGATGATCTTAAAGGTCCCTTCCAACCTCAACAATTCTGTGATTCTATGATACAGTTTTAATGAAAGTCTGAAATAGCCTGGGAAGACTGCTAAATATGTCATTGTGTTAAAGAAGTGCTGTATTTTTGTGAAATGCTTTAACACCACAGAGATATTGACAGGACCACAAGAGCCTCAGGTAAATAAATATTGTCTCCCTTTCGAGAAAGCTGTTTGCTTCACGTTATCTTCATCTTTAATAAATGCTCAGACTCACTTTATGCATTACACCTTTTTAAACAAAATGATGGTTATTTTAATCACTTCAGTGGAATACACCATGACATCTCCAGGCAGGTAGGAAAGTGATCAGGCACCATTGAGTCAGGCATCAACAAGCAGCTATAGAACATCTGCATGATAGTTTTAAAGACCAGAGCCATACATAATCTTTACATATCCAAAGAACAGGATAAACCAAGAAATGGTGCTTTACATATCCAGCATTTTTTTTCTGTAGCTCTCCTGAACGCAGTACTTGCTTAAGTGTGAAATGGTAGTAAAAGCAGGAAATAATTTAAAACCAACTAGAATAAAGCTATTCTATTTCACACCTTTCAGTTTTTAGCAGATACATTTCATAGAACAGGCTGATACTTTTTGTTTATATTTAGTGTTAGAAGTCTTTCAAGATCATGTACTGAGCAACAATCTAAAATAAATTAATATAATCAGCAAGAGATGACAGAAAACAAAAATAGTGAAGAGGAAACATAGTGTAATACTAGTTATAAAATAAAGAGTTCAGGAACTTAGAGGGAGAAAAAAAGCAATGTAACTAAAAGTTTATGTGAGATCTGGGGCCAGACCATACCTCTCCTTGAATCGTCTTTTCTCGACAGACCTGCAGCCCCACTATATAATGTTTGCTTAAGTCAACCAATCTCTGTAATTAGAGATGCTCTGGTCCACCCTGGCTCCCTATCCATGCTGGGAGTCTGTCCCTTGGCTCTGACCGTAAGTTCTCATTCCACCACTCCTTGACAAAGTTGATTAAACACGGAGCATAAACACTAACTTCATTGTTATTGTATAGCATACAATAATATGAATTAAAATACGTAAACAGTATTTACTTAGGTAGGAAACATCATTAAATATTCCAGTATATGGAAACAATTAAGAATTCCATGTGAGAAATCTCCAAAACTGCACACCCTCCTTTTTCCTCCTGCCCCAAGAAAATAACAGCAACTATCATAGCCAACGTTGCATGTACAATTCTACTTTTGAATCTGAACCCTGACTCTTAACATGTTTAACTGCTATCTTGAGCTGGGGCTAGAGGACCTAAATTAAAAATTACTAGTTTTGTCTGCACTCCTTCACTGTTTGTCCCCAAAGCAGCATGTCAGTTTGTAGTTGAACATAAAGGAAGCTGTTAAAATAGAAGCTGTTATAAATCTTAGGTAGAATGGCTCCAACTGTAACTCTGGTGACACAGCAAAATAAAGATGTGACTGCAACACAGACCAACAAAAAATTCTGCAGAGACTACAGGTTAATAATGCCCATATCATTTCTGTCTTCATTGCTGCCTTAGTTAGATGTAGCAATACAGCACACAAACATACCTTCATTTTGGTACAGGTATTTATAGATATTTAATAGCCCTTCAACTTTTGTCATTTATGTGTACTCACGCTAAGTGCAAAGTTACTGATTTCTGTTCCTTTTTAGCCATGAGGTTGGCTTAGCAATACACATCTGGAAAATGGAGTTTCAGTTTGCACCATAGTGCTTATTGCTGTATTAGTATTATTCCCTTCCTATGTTTTATATCATGAATTATGTCTGAATAATAATGAATCAAATCAAAACCCAGATTTACAGCATTTACCTGATGTGGACATGCTCTGAGAGTGAAATTAGACTTGCTAAAATGCACATGCATAAAACTCCCATCATTTATATACATCACTTAGTATTCTTAAAAATATGTAAGTACATGTTATGAATGAAAAGTAGTTCAGCACAAAATGAAACAATGTTGGACCTCCTAAAAGTTCGGTGTCCAACAAAAATTAGTTTCCGCATGCTGTGGAAATACACCTTGTATTACTATTTAAGCCTTAACTGATATTTTGCTACTTAATCTTATCCTTATCTCATCAAGATTTGCTTGCTGGTTTTCTCACAACTGTAACAGAACTTCACAATATCTAATTATCTGGGAGTTTCTTCCCCTGTTTACTCCACATACAAGGACATGCTTAGGTATGGTCGTTCTTCCTAAGCAATTTCTACTTAAAACCTTGCTATTTTCCTCCTGGATAGTTTGTGAAACAAAAGCATTTAAGCATATTACCTGTCAAGTTTCAGTCGTTGGTATGTAAATGTGTATTTCTATTCTTACGGTCGCTCAAATGACTGGTAAATTTAGTCAGATAGAACTGAGATCCTAGCACTTCCTAACCACCACAATTAGATTGGTAAGAATTTTATGATCTTGCAGCCTACTGACGAAAACACTCATTTAAATTACAGTCTCACTGATTTTTGTTCCTTCACCTTATTAAAAGCCAAGCATATAAACCGGGGGAAGGAACTGAGGTAATACAAATGATATAGAAACATCTTAAAATGGTATTCATCAGTATGTCAGTTAAATATCCCCCAAATGATGTTTTGATGTTAACATCTTTAATCATTTTGCACATCCAGAATAGATTCTATGACATTTTGACTTCTGGTGTTGTTAAAAACAGCAAAAAGACAAAAAATGTATTTTAGTAAGTATTATAATAGAATACTGAGTTTAATTTAAACAGAAAAATAAGCAACCTGATTGTTAATCAAAACATTAAGACTAATAAAACCACTGTAAATTTCATCTTATTTTATCCTGCAATTCTTCCAAATAATGTTTGTTTATAGCAATAAAAATAAGTATCACAACGTGCTAGATAAGAACCTTTTAGGCTGATTAAATAAACCCAGTGCTATTTTATCTTAAAAAAGCCATCAGACTTGCAAAGAAAATACTCATTAGTAATTTGAAAACCATGTTATGCTACACTTGCATTTAATAAGGTAACAATTTACATTTATGCAGTACCTTTTATCCCAAAGCAATTTACAACTTAGAGCCAGAGATTATCACTTCATCTCCAGTGAAACTTGGCAACTGTGAAGTGTTGCCCTGTACTATAAAGCAAGAATTCTGGTAGGTAACAATAAATATAAGGTTTCAGTTGAGTAAGTAGGACTGTTATATTTATGCCTCCAATTAAATCAAGCAAAAATGTTAAATTATTTTTCTGAAGTTGCATTGCCCTTTTTATCTAGCATCCACTTGCAAAATGAGAAACTGGTTCTATAAAAAGCAGAAAAACATTTGCAACACCCCCTTATAGATTATCTGAAGCAAACCTTTCCAGTAATATTGCTGGTCCAGCAAGGACTCTGAAAGTGCCATCTAATGGATGGTTAAAACTTCTTCCTGAACTGCTTCCTATATTTGGCAACAGTCCTTAGGAATAGCTTGAGATCAGGAGCTACATTTAGAAATACCTCTAACATTCAGATATTTCAATGAAGACAACGTTTAAGAGAAAAAAATAGCTACACCAAGCATTCAAAATGTCAGAAGTTAGGCTTTTTCCACTAGAATAATTGTATTACCTTAAAACAAATATAAGTTCTATACTTCCATTCTCTGTTAATTTACTCTCTGGAATACACGTTTTCAACTTTTACCCTGCATCAGCAAAGATGAAAAATTGCTCCTTTAAAAAAAAAAAAGAAGACAACAACAAAAAAAAAAACAAACCAAAACAACACTGAAGGCAAGAAGTTATATGACTCCATGTACTATGGTTTTCAGGCGAAAATACTGGTGAGTTTGCTATAAGGTTAAACACAATCAGTTTTGATTTTCCAAGAAAATTTGGCATAAGTGTAACTGTGACTGAAATTCATGCTTTTCTATATGGAAAACCAAGGGCATGCGAATGAAATGAAGGACAAAGAATCTAAAACTGATAAAAAAGAAAATACTTGTTCCCCAATCAGCCTGTGGAAACACCTGTCATAAGACAGGGTGAAAAACAAAACATGAGCTTAAGAGTTCTAATTATATTGGATCATTCTGTCCTCAGCATGCAATACGAAGTCCTTCAGAGAAATAAACGTTCAACATCAGGATGTAACATCAGGACATAACCATGCCACCACACGTTTAAGTTGCCTAATCCAACTCTATGTAAACTTTCATAACCTGTAAAGATAAGCAATACTTAGAATTAGTAGTCTCCTTTAGAGACAAGACTGCAGAAGGGAAAGAAGGGTTTACAGAAACCTACACAAAAAGTCCGTTCCAATTCCAAGATCAGAATCTGATTCTTGCCCTGGGGCTTACAGAGTGCTGTAATACAGTTAACCTTCTATTAAAGGGGGAAACAAGGAAATCACTGCAACAAGAGACAGATCTCCTAAGAACCTGTTGGCGACAGAACCAGACAGATCACTGATCTGATTGATTTAATTTCATAGGATACATAAAAATTCTATGAGAAGTGGCCATATTGTTGTTTTCATGTTTTAAATTAATAGAAAGAATAAGGAAAGCACTAACTGATCATCTACTGTAAAAAGATTTGGAGAAATATTTAAAGCAGCAATGTGAATACCTTGTCAGAATAAATCATAAAGCATGCATTTCCATATATATCTTGGAGTGAATTCTTCATGCAGTCTGACAAGGCCATTTTGAATTGATCACATCCAGTTCTTCTCGGACACTCATGCATAAACACTTGGTACAACAACACTAATGAGCAATGACATAAGGAATTTAGGTCCAACCAAATAGACTTCATCTGAACAGTTACATGCTTAAATCCTTAAACTCCTTCCCCCACTCCCTTGAGCAAATGAGATTTTTTTTCTTTAAAGGTGGTAAAAAAATTGATCATATAGTTGTCATTCAGTATTTTTTTTTCAGCAAACCCTCTCAATAGAAGAGCAGCATAATAAAGAGAAGCATAATAAGAGTACAGTGGAGCCGCATTCCTCCCCACAGATTGCATCCATCTCCCCTCTCATTCCACATCAGACTAGTTATTCGCAAAGACTTTAGAAGAACTAAAATCAGTGCAGAGTTCTAGTAAATCAGCCTAGCCAGACAAATATCTCACAGTTTTCATTTAATTTGATTTCTGCAGCTCTCAACTTTCTGATCCCAGCCGATCTCTTCTAAAGACTCTGTATTCGACTGAGGAGGTTCATAATAATAATTAAAAAAAAAAAGCAGAAGCTTAAAACAAAAGTTCTTCATAATTTCTACGTAGTAGTCATTTCTAAGGAATAATTTCTAAGAGATTCATAGCCTGCAACTGGATATGTATTTGAAATAGTATTATTTTAGTTACATATAATCAGCAATCTAAAGGTTCAAGTGACCTTACAGTACACTCTGTTTATGCTGTCCTCCTCCAAGCTTTCACTCTGAGAACAAAATTGCGGAGGATATCACAGGAGCTATAGAAGTATGCTACAAATCGTGTGTTCCCTATCCACACTACATCTTTAGTCATCAGTACCACTTGGAGGCTTTGGGAGATAATATGTACAACATAAGGAGATCAATTATCTGCCACCTGGCTTGCTATGGGAAAGTTAAAAATATTTCAGGCCTAATTTATGTAAAAATCCATGTAGTGCTGAAGGTATTCTGGGAAAACATGATCCAGGATGTCATCTCCCATACCAACAAGCACAATAAGCAACAGATCAACCATCACTGATGTTGTCTGTCTTCTGAAGCACAGGAGTACAATCCATACCAATTTATAGAGTAAGCCCCTCCTTACAGCTCCTACAGTGAACATGCGAAGTTCTCACTTCAACTATACATTCTGGATTGACAGAGGAACATAATAATATGATACAGTTAAATTTACCTAAGCCAAGGTCCCATTAGGTTAGTACCCACTCAGACACTACCCTGGTAACTTGTTCTTAAAATTAGCAAGTACCTGCTACTTCTTTTAGTAACTAGACTTGGTACAATGATCAAAGACAAGGCTAAATCATATCTTCAGTTTAATCTGAACAGCTCAGGCTTAAGCTGTTCTTAAATTATACTTCATTTCTAGGCTGTAGGCTAGAAAGCCAAACCAAACTCAAGCCAAATACCAGTCAAAAGGTCTTTATTTTTTCCTTCCTCAATCTGAAAATGAAACTTCAGTGGTATTTTGATGTTTCTGTCAAACAGGAATGGAAACTTCCTCTTTTTTCCTTTGTTTTTTCTTCCCCCAAAAAAGTAAATTCTGATTATCATTTCAGAATAATAGTTTCACTAAAACTGACATTGCTTAGCGGGCCCCACTTAGCATGGAAAATGTTTACTTCTGCTAGAATTTGCAGAGCAGCATTATACTGATTCTTTTATCCTCACTTTTCTCCCTTGACATGAACACCAGTGCATACAGTATAAATTTTTGTCTCTGCACACACTGCTAGGCAGACCCTGTGGCATCCTGCTGAGCTCAAACATTTTTTATCTGCCTAAGAGAAGTTTGAACTAAAATGCGGTGGAAGGCTGGACCTTTCATTCTTCTTATTGCATGGAGAAAAATAAATGGGCCCCACCAACCTGATCTTCCACACATTACCCTCCCTTTTGGTATTCACTGCACAAGAGTACATGTGTTTTCAGTATCACCATGCAAACTCAAGTGGATCTTCGGCAGGTGTATGCATTTGCAGGAGAGCAGGACTGAGAGTGCCCATTACACCTGCTTGCTTGCCACAGCTTGTGCAGTTCAAGATACCTCCCAAAGCACTGCAATGCCACAGCTTCTCCCAAGCTTCTCAGTCATGTGTGTAAACTAGAAAGAGTTGAGGAGAAGCTGCTGCACTTGCTATGAATAGGAGGGGTGCCAGACTCTAGCAGATGAAAACCAAAGCTGTTACTCAAGTCACAGGCTGGGGGGCTGCAGATTCCATGTGGCCCTCTCCATTTTTAAATTACAGATTTTCCACTGTGTACTGGTTCAGGATTTTTGAAGCAACTAACAGACCATTAATTTGAACACAAACACCTTCAGTAAGAGCTGAGCTAAAGCCAGAATTTATCCTACAAAATGTACTTGACTACCTGCTTGCAATTAAAGGTCTTTAAAAAGTAACCATTCATGGTAACATCTTGTACTCTGTTTAATCAGATAATAAGCAAATAAAAATGGTCTACTATGTACATTTCCTTCACTTGAACGTGACAGATTCGTTTTCCCTTTGCATATTACACCACCAAGTGGCCTAATGCTCTTACTTGTTTCTGTTCGCTATGTTTCCTCTAGAGACACCACTACACAAAACAAAATGAAAGTTAAAAGGTGAATTGCTACCTAAAATAAAAAATTAACTGCAGCATAATCTGAGAGATTCAGCTAGACACTTGTATTAAACTTCCCCTATTATAGCTCACAAGTGCAAATTTAATACAACTGTAAATTTGATTATCTTTCTCCTTTTACAGCAACTTAAAACTTACTAGGAAAACATTCGTCTCCGCCTCTATTTGGGTTTTACATGTGTCTAATGGAGTAGCTGATGCATCTGCTATGAACACAGGCACTTTTCAGATACTTCATTAAATTTAAAATAGGAAATAAGTAATTAAAATACATAATACGAGAAAAAAAGTTTTAGGACTTCAAATAAAGTCTGGCCAAGTATGTGAATCAAGGAAATTCAGAATAGGCTTGTAATATTTTAATTGAACAAGCAAAGCTTGCAGGTATTTGAAATGAGCAGGGCTACACACGTAAGTGAGGGCAACAGCATCAGACTCAGAATCAATACTAAATATAATTTGGTTACATCTCCAAACAATACTAGGTTGCACCCATCAGTTCAAACTAGAGCTCAAGCTTTCCATCCTCATTTTCAATGCCCAATCTTACACTGCTACAAGACGGCGTGGCTTTATCAGGAAATCTGCTCCATATTTAGACAACATTTAGCTCACCATTTAGACAAAGTTGAGCTAGACTTTTTATGTTACAATAATGTATTCCTTAAGCTATCTTACTGAGAGAATCTTATTAAGAGTGAAATACTCCTCCAAGCCTAAGGGAGACACTTCTTTCAGTACGATTACAGCAAATGCCAAGAAAATCTTCGGACCTTGCTGTTTCAGGCACTGTAGAAAGACAGTAGCCAGGTTGGATGCAGCAGTCTCATAGATTGAGCTAGACATGCACAGAAGTAGAGCTACTTCCCTGCTACATGGCTCTAAGCATCCAGCAATCACAGAAGCAAGCTTCTCTTCCTTATTTGTTCCAGGAAGTCCACTCAGTGATAGCTGCTGCCCTAAACAGCTTAGAGTAAGCTTGAAGAAGAGGAATATAACTATTAAGCAAAGTAAGCAACACAATGGGATGCAGATTTCAACAACAGCCATCCAGATATACCAGTGTGATTTATGTTCAGAAAGGACCAGCTAAATGGAAAGAAGGGGGAGAGGGAACGAAGATAAAACAGGCAGGGCTGGAACAAGTCTCCATAGATGACAAAGCTCCGCATTGAAAAAGGCCTCTCTGCCAGTGACGTCTCTCCTCCCCAAGTAAATTAACTGCTGCAATTGCTAAGGTTTCAGTTCCAACTTGTTCACTATTCAGGTTTCTCCCTTCTTTTGCTCCAAATCCTCCACTTGACTAGGAAGAAGCAGAGATGATGAATAAATCCCATTTGTCCATCCATCTCCACTCATGAGGGAAGCTATGTGGACCCAGCTGAATCCTGTTTAATTTTCTCACCCTGTGCAGCAACAGCAGCCAAGAACCAACGTCGTAAATGTTTAAATTTCATGCAATTTCATGCATGTCTAGCAAAAATGTTGCTATTTTAGTTCAGAGGTGTGCAACAAGGTATTTCTTCAGGTGTATAAAATCACTTCAAAAGAGAGTTATTAAAAGTGGGGCCCACAGGATTTGGACAAGGTCACAGGAAAGATATTTACAAAACACGAGACATAAAAATATACACACACATCTAATAGCATGATCAATGTGACTGCTAAATGGGCAATAAGGTAATCATCCGTAACTACGACTAAATTACAATCTTACTATAAAGTTTATGACAGTCTTAAGGATCTTGGGGTAGAAACAGATACCTGCCTGTTACCATGAGTAAATGAATTAGGTTTACTTTTCTTAAGTAAAGTGCCATGTCTTCACCACTAATAGCTTACAATGTGTTTCCAAATGAGACTTACCACCCCCACGATATGCAGCACTTCAGTGCTAAAGTAAAAAGGAGAAAATAAATCATAGTGACTAGATGGTCTATTCAAACTAAGGGAAAAACTTCCATCTGCCACACTAGATTTTGTCAGGCCATATGCACATGGAAAATTACAGTGTCCTTTTAATACTCACAGAATCAATAAAATTGTCATATTGAATCTTTCAGCTAATGAATAACTGATTCAAAAGTCATATTGATAATAATACATGAATTAATAAAACATTGACTACATTCTTTACTTCAGCCATATGTGTTTGGATATTTTTAGAAAGGTGTGCTAGTGTAAAATACCAGGTTTAGATATGTCTGTCACAAAAACTGTTTATCCCAATGTTTCTGCTTACGAAAAACGCCCAGTGACTTTAGCATCCCAAGCTTCTACATGCTTATACACTCATGGAAACCTTCCAAAGATTTTAGCACACTTGCCTCCTGTGCTTTGCAGTGGTCACCGCATCTTTCTCCTGTTACCAGAATCTACCTCTTCCTCCTGGACTACACTAGCGATTAAAGCAACAGAGTTTCACCAAGTTTTTTATATCTCTGTTAAGACATTAAATTATATTGATTATGCTATATACACACTGATCAAAGACAAACCCACAAATGACCGTGCTTATTGCATCCTACTTCGCTCAATGGTTTGGAAAAAAACTATGACCAATTTAAGTAATTACATTATTTCATGTCTAGTTAAATGCATATACACTAATATGATCTTACACTATCCATAGGTCTCAATCCAAGTTCTTTAAGAGATGGACGAAGGTACATGTGAAAATACTTGGACATCAATTTGCAAACAGTTTCTGAATTACTCTTAGTGGCTAACAGCAATAGCAACACACATTATTGTCTCTCACTCCTAAATCCTAGTTGCTATAGAAACTTGACACTGATTAAGATGAGGAACATGAGCCTCAGAAAATACGCAGTGAACTGGAATTATTAATCCTGCACGTTCAACCAACAAGAATGAGACCTTGCATTTCTAATACTAGACAGTGATCAAACTCTTCATAGGCTTACAAATGGCATTTTAGAAATTATGCCCAAATAGACTTTTTCTGAATAGTATCATACATGGAAACAATGTGACCTGAAGCAGGTCTTTACATGCTGACAGTGCTGCCAGCTATTTGATTGCTAACAAAAACTATTTCAAAGAGCATAGGTAAAAGCTTTCAGAGCAACTATTCAGAAGCAACCGTTGACACAGAGGTTCTTATCCTAGCCCAGCTCTGGTTTTGTGCGTACAAATTTCCTTCTTACTCTGTGATGCAACTCTGGAACCGATTCAGTTGACATCTAAAATATCTCTGTTCACATTAGCAAAACACACGCACACTTTACACACTTCAACTTCCAGTAACAGTAAGCATTCTACCATTTTATTGCATTAGCAAAAATCATGCAGCTTCAGCTGACATGGAGATCTTGTTACAAAGCTACATGTAGACCAGGTAACAATAAAAGCTGTCATCCCAGGTGACAACGTAATATTTTGAGATGCAAAGTAATATTGTCTTTTTCTTTGTAATTAATAGAAGTTTCTCTATTTGCATTCCCTCAACCAGAGTGTATTTTGCTCAAAAAGCAAATCACGCAGGAAGGATAAACTTACTTCAAAAAAGTTGCATATAAGAAGTTGTAATCTTTATGAACTCCCCAAAACAAATTCTTCAACAGAATAAAAGGTTCTGTAACCTTTAGAGGAAATGGAAGACCCCTCATCTATTTAGTCTAGCTATAACGCTGTCTACACTGACAGATCTTCTGCTATGGCACCAAGCACACATTGTACCGGCAAAGCTTTAGGGATCTTGAGTTAGCTCTGAAAACAACCAGCTTTCACTGTTACTGGGCAAAAGTGTAATTTGTAAACAATGTGATTTGTTGTTGAAAAATAACATCTTATTTGAAAATACGAGAAAGCATAGGAGGTCATAGTAAGGCCTTTTTTATGGTGATATGATATGGTGATATGAAAATTACTTTTCAAACATTTAAATGACAGCTCTTCCAAGTCATATCCAGCCTCTGTGTTGATTTGCAGGACATTAGGACTTCCATCTTTCCTCTTTGCACAACTGAATTGCCCTGAAATTGCAAGGACCGCCCCGATCAGGGCTGAGAAGACATAATGTATTGGAAGATGAGGCAGGGATAAGATTCCTTTAGTTTTCCTCTCGTACTACAGGTAACAGCAGAGCCAGCTGAGTATGAAGGAACGCATGCTCGTTTCTCAGGGAAGTGACAAGACCCAACAGCAATGCCCTTGAACATCGCTGAGAAATGCAGCATCTTCTCCTTCCAAGCTTGCCCAAGCTGAACTGTGCTTTGAAAGGCTTCATGAGTGTTTTTGAGGGGAAAGAAATACTGATCTTTTAATTGGAAAGGAGAGCTACAGCCAAGGATGACAAAAATGATTTGTATTCTACATATTTGTGCCTGCGCTAACAGTTAAGAAAAACTATCTTTCTCTGATCCAGGGGATGTTATTAAATGAGACACCTAGAAAGGGCAGGTCTCAATGTTGACAATATCTCACATTACTTGTTTGTGTATAATTCACTCAAATTTCATTAAATTCACAATAAGATTAGTCAGGAAATTTCAGAATAACAATTGAACAAATGGTCTTGCCATATAACATTTAATTTAAAAGTTTGCCAGTCCTCTTGTGGAAATAGAGGATGTAGCAACTTTTTTTCGTTCTATAAAACATTTAAATATTTACTAGTCTTCTATTTTCTACATGTGGCTGCATCCCAAGCAAAAGCCCTCTACCTCTCACTAAAGTATGCTTAAGAACATTCACTGCATATGTAATAAGAGTATTAAAGGATCCAGATGTGAATTAGAAAAACAACTGTGTCTATTATAGCTGAATTTCAAACTACTGGAGTAAGATCAAGCAGGAAAGTTGTGGTTTATTCCAGAGCACCACCCACACAATTCTCTGAGTAGGTTACCAAATGACAGTAAATCTAACCAGTAAAATGCAAAACAAAGCTGTCACATCTGATTAAATTCCCAGCGACTGAATGGACAACCAACTTCTCTAACTTCTCAAGCTTTCAAAATAAAACTTGTGCAGATGTACAGCCACGCATATCATAAATTTCTAATTAACTATTATTTTCTTTGGCTATAAAATATCACATATGCTTCAACAAACTTGAGGAATACAGGATTATTGTGTGGGAATGAAATTAAAGTTTCTCTTCTGAAATAGATGCAGTTTATTTTTGCACTTGAAACTTCACAGAAGTGAAATTTCAAGAGGCAGTACAGAGTAGGTGTTAGCAGAAAACAATACCTACAGTGCTTTTGAAAGAGCAATGACTGCAGTTTAAGTGATACCAGCAAATATGCTATTAACTTTGAAAGACTATATAATCAGTGTTATATTTAATTTTGAAAACCATTTCGCCTGCTTTTGGAAGGACTGCCAGACAAGGCAAACATGTCAATTTCCACCATTTGTAAGAGGCCCTAATTTCTATCACCTAAGTTACTTTTAACCTGTAACGGGCAATACACATATATTTTCCCTTAAATTTATAACCTGATTTTAAAGAACTGGCTTTGAAGACTGGCGAGCAAGTTCAGGCACCCAGTGTGTAAGGCTGAGCCTGTCCCAGCCTGCGCCGGAGAGGCACAACCATCATTGCTACCCTTTCACCAGCACAGACCTCAGCATACCCCTGCAAACTCTCTGCCCTTCCTCAGCCATATACAGCCTCTGCTCTTCTCACTGGTACAAATTCGGGCACAGGTTCTCACACTTTTGGGACCAGCGGGCCTTTACCCCGGACTGAGGGTCTGCCTCAAGCTGGAGCCCGCCTGGCGTGCCCGACCAGGCCCAGGTCACAGCCCCGCAGCGCCGCCGGGAAGCGGCCCCCCCGCAGGCCCCTTGGTGCCTAGGCAGGTGCAACATAAACTACGCTTTCAGGAAAGCGGCCTTCCCCAGCATCCCTTTTAATAGTACCACACTTGCCCCTGACACTTACAGCCACGGCAGAAGAGATTCTGCAGCACCGGCCTGAGTAAACACAGGAGTATTTAGTCTGGATGCTGCCAAAGCCACTGAAACTCTGCGCTGCCCCAGAGACCCAAGAGCGAGGGACCGGAGGGACAGGGCTGCAGGCACAGCCCGCCTCAGGCAGGGAACAAGGGACATCTCCAAGGGCGCAGGAGGGGGCTCGCTGCCGGCTGCGTGAGG
>VZSZ01001255.1:67482-137870 GCA_013398815.1 Ibidorhyncha struthersii | reverse complement strand
GGGGAGCAGCGGGATGAGCTGCAGGCTCGGGAAGGAAAACGGGGCGCGGGTCCGTGAGGGGCTGTGCAGGGGCCGGGCGGCAGCGGGCAGGCGGGGCTGTGCCGTGCAGGAGGGGTGTCGGGGTGTTCTCTGCGGCGCTCACACGGCTCGCTCGCTCCTCTGCCGGTTTCAGAATACGTAGAAAAGCCGCTGAAGCTGGTGCTGAAAGTCGGAGGAAGCGAAGTTGCTGAGCTGTCTACTGGAAACGCGGGACTTGACCCGAGCCTGTACGAAGACAAATCTGAACATGAAAAGCACAAGGACAGGAAAAGGAAAAAGAGAAAGAAAGGAGAAAAACAAGTTCCTGGAGAAGAAAAGGAGAAACGAAAGAGAAAAGTTAAGGTACGTATTGATGCTAGTGCATTTTAGCAAAAAAAAAAATAAAAAAGCTTCAGCTTTCTCTAGTCTTCACATAAAAAGGTGAGCAGATATGACTGTAACTTGTATCCTTAAATCGGAATACATTCAAACTCATTATATTAGTTTCACCGATTTCTTCAGGTACTTTTGCTAGAAAAAATGAGCAAACTAATCTGAAATTTCTCGTCTTTCAAAAAATATTTACAAATCTAAGAGCACACAAAAAGGGGGGGGGGATTCTGTTTCTAAATAAATCATTTTGTATAAAACAGAATGGAGACTTTACAAGTTCTTAATTAAAAAGAAAAATAAACATTCCCTCTCAGGGTTCTTAACATGATAATTACTTATAACACTTTTATTTGAAGCATTATGGGTACCTCTAATTTCAAATTTCCTGACTGTTTACTATTTTTTCTAAAACCGTCATCTTAGGGGCTTTGCTGGAGACAACTCTCTGTGCAGAGAAGACTGGAGAGTCATTCCTGTCTTGCTATCAGTGGCTGGCTGTCACATTTTTTAAAAAAATATTTCTGTGATACATTGCATAGTGTAGCTGAATTACTTTATTGTCCAGCAGATGGAGACAGTACATAAAGAACACAAGGTTTTTACAGACTTACAAACCATTTATTTTTTTTTTAAACTTTGTGAGGTTGTTTTGAAAAATCCAGAGAGCGTTATGTACAGGAATAACGCTGGTTTTGCAGGTTCTCTAAATTCCTATAACAATCTTTCTCTTTCTAGGAGGATAAAAAGAAACGAGATCGAGACCATGCAGACAGTGAGGGAGAACAGGAAATGAAATGTCAGACCCCCATCAGATTGGAATTGCCACCAGAGAAACCATTGACGAGTACTTTATCAAAACAGGAAGGTAGGGGAAAAAAAAAAAAAAAAAGAAATTTCTTTTGCTAATTTCAGTTTTCTTTAATTGACTGATGTTTTATTGCTCTTTGTTTCTATAGCAAGTGACTTGACATTTTTTGCCATCTGGGTGTTTTTCCCCATCTCGTACAAAAATTTGAAATTATATTACTGTATGATTCTTTTGCAGAATGGTACCTGGTACCTACGTCAGAGGGAGCAGAATGTCAAGTCAGGCCAATGAAAAAAGTAGATAGATTCCTTACATACGCTGTGGGGTTTGCCACTGTATTCTTTTCATTTATGATAAAGTCTCAAGTTGCATCAGTACTGTTTAGTTGACTTTTAGTATTTTGGAAGTTTAGTACCTCTTGCAGTCAGTTCTGTTTCACACCCTTTCTCCCCCCACTTCTTTTTGGTCTAGAGGTAGAGCAGACGCCGCTTCAGGAAGCTCTGAATCAACTCATGAGACAGCTGCAGAGGTAAATGTCTGTGCTATGGGCTTTCAGAGCTATGAAATGAAAATAACATGCATTAACGGAAGAGGCGTAGAAAAAGCTGAGTGAAAATATTACTGCTAAATGTATTGCTAACAGGACTACTTTAGGAATTTAAGTACTAGTTTAAGAGTGCATACTTACAAGCCTCCTCAGCTTAGGCTTCTTGTAAACACCTTCAGTTACAAGTTTAAAGTACTTTTAAAAATCTTTCAAAAATAGGACAATTTTACAATAATGTGATGCTTTCTTTACAGAGAATGTTTTTTCAGAGAGGCAAAAGAGTTTGGAATGAACTTGCTAAAACTTCTTTTACCTTGAGTTCTCCTATTTTTAGCAGTACTATAAAAAGGAAGTATGCATATGAAAATTTAAATCGTCTCTTACTGTCTTACTAACCAAATGTCTTTCGATTAAAACAATCAGATTTGCAGAATTTGCAGTTCTTCCAAGTAGTCTGTGGTTTAAGATATTCTTTCTTGACTTTAAGAAGTAAGAATATCTGTACGTCTTGTATGAAAGGGCTTGAAAGATCTTTCCCTTCACCTGTCTCAGCATATTAAGCTTGAATCTGTTTGTGAGTTTTCTCTTAACCTTAAGTTTTCAAGACCTTGGTGTCAGTTTCAAGAAACTAACAACCAGCTGTCAAAAAGCAGATGTGTTTGTTTTGGCTACCCTTCCATGCATGTAGAAAGAAGCAGCGCTTTTCCTTTTGAATCCTGTCTCTCAATTGGAAGCTATAAGTGTTCCACAGGTGTTACACAGTATCTGTGCTGTGTGCTTCTGCAGTATGTGTAGCAAAATGCTTTTTTCACTGTTCTGTAGCAATTTGGCAACTTGGAGTAGAAATCCATAAGCCCTAAGTCAGCCTCAGGAAACAGGCCTGAAATGCCAAGGGTTTCACCAGTGTGCGTAGTACCAACAGTGGCATAGGAGGCCAGTCTCATGCTACAGGGTTTAGTGAAAAGCAAAAAAAACACTGGTTCTGGAGGAGGCGTTCTTGCCAGCTGATCAACTAAGCCTGATCCTAAGGAGAAAATACCAGCCAACTATATTTGATTTTAATGCTGTTAGAAGCACCCAGGAACATTAGTGTATGTCAGAGATCACTGAAATTCTTAGGAAATTTTAAAGTAGAAAATTATTAACATTACATAACCTGAAAATTAACATAATCATAAATACACACGTTCTGTCACAACTTTTAGCAGCAAGCCTTCCCTTCTGTTAATTTCAGAGTATTCAATGAATGACAAGTATACATTCTTATGGCGTTTGTTCCCTTTATTTTTCAGTAGCGTAATTATAAAACCACTTTGCAAAAAGCCAAAACCTAAAGAAAAAAGGGTGGGTTTTTTTTAACCTTCTTGGGAGCACAGGTAGTTAACAAGACGTAGGACTTCTCAAATATGTTTGTAGCACTTTTTTGGTATATGGGTTTGCGTATGGGATCTTTTCAACCTTCAAAAGTGAAAGATTATGCTGACACAAGCCATTTCTAGCTTTATGGTTTTGGTTCCTTTTCAGCTTAGTCGTTTCCTTGCTATTTAATTCCAAGCTCAATATGTTCTTTGTTATAAGTTGAAACATAAAAAACTGTCTTTTCATTTCTTAATAGAAAAGATCCAAGTTCTTTCTTTTCATTTCCTGTGACTGACTTTATTGCCCCTGGCTATTCCATGATCATTAAAAACCCAATGGATTTTAGTACCATGAAAGAGAAGATCAAGAACAATGGGTATCAGTCCATAGAAGAATTAAAGGTAATTCTGTAAATTTTATTTTGACTACAGAAATGCATTGTGCTCAATTGACTTGAACTCTAGTATTTTATGAGAAGATGAAGATGCCAAAAGAACCAGTACTTCTGGCTGAAGAAATGTTTCTTGTTGAGTTCTTGTGAGCAGATAAGTTCTGGAAGTGAAAGTAGAAAACACTTCTGGTTTGTAAATATGCACCTCAAAAAGATGTGGATGGTTTCAGGTTTTATGCAGGATTCAACAGAACCTGTCAATTCGTCCTTCAGTGTGTCATTTTAGATCTTTACTTAAGAATGAAAATGTTAGTACTTCTGTCAGACTGCTCTCTTTTTTTCAGTGTATTACCTCTCAAAAACAAGGAGTCTGGTGAATTTATTGGCTTTGCCTGTCTGTTACTACTTTGTCATTTGCCTCCTGTCACCTCTGTGCTAGCTTGTCTAGTCATGTACATTCACAGCTAGTGGAGGCCAGATGAGCTCAGTCCTGTTGGCAGCAACTGCTTAACCCTGTGCTGTAGTGTGTCTAGTGGATTCAAGGGCTTGTTTTGAAGGCCCCTAAAGCTTTTAAAAAGTTCGGGGACTTGTTTTGTTTTGTTTTCTTCAGCAGAAATATTCTCTGCTTCTTCACTGGGCTAGATGAGGATCTGAGAAGTGCAATTTGTGTATAATTAACAGTTGAACATAGGCAGATGTTAGCTCATAGTATTGGTTGCATTTTCTTGCACATTCCTTCTTTAGAGTTCCAAAACTTAAGAAGAACATTCCCTGTTGTTTCAGCTGTTTCTGGTTAGTTTTTCATTTTAACTTTTTGTCTTCGTAAATAGCTGAGAATGTGATAAAACATACCTACCTGTAGAGGCTCTGCACTGAGTACAGAAGTGAAGTTTCTAGCTCAGTCATTCAAGAAATGAACTTCAAACAAGCGTACATTTTTTGTCATTACAACTGAAACTTTGGCATATTCCTTACAGTGATTTAACTTTGAATTGCAGCTTTTCTGTTTTTAAAGTTAGCTTTATTGTCTTTTTTATGTTGCTTCACTTTGTTTTCCTCTTGATGACTGCTGATTGGTCAGGGAAGTGGGTAATTTTAGCTAAGAGGACTTCCATTAGAACTCTGAGAACTACACACAGTACTGAACACTTAAGAATACTTTCAGGATGTTTTTTGGGGTGCTAGTTTTGAGACTGGAATCTAATTTACATATTTTTCTTTAAATGTTTAATTAAATAGCTTTCTTAAATTCATTAATTAAAAATGTTCTCTGAATTTCCTTTCCACTAAAGCTCAGGACACTGCATTTGCAACCAAGATTTTGTTACAGTATACTATAAAATTTTAACTTTCATTCCAAAATTATTAATATCTGTACAGGATAACTTCAAACTGATGTGTACAAATGCAATGATTTACAACAAACCAGACACCATTTACTACAAAGCTGCAAAAAAACTGCTGCACTCAGGGATGAAGATACTTAGCCAGGTAATAGAAAATACAAACCAAAACATTAAAAAATATGCTTCTTCCTTTTTGACCCCTCTTTAATTCCACTTTACTTACAAGGATCTTATGAAAATTAATAAAAACTTGCTTAATATTTGTCAAATGCTTGCATATTAGAATTTAAATAGTCCATTGTTTTAAGGCTTATGCTTTAATACTGCTACCAGATCAGTTATTGAAGAAGTGTTTGCATTTAATATTTCATTTTCTAAACTGGCTTTATACTTACTAGTATAAAAGAAAAAAACAAAATAAGATCATGCTCTATGGGTAGGTTAGGAAAAGATTCATTTAAGTAGCAAATAAAAGGATTCTGGTGTTTTTTAGGAGAGAATTCAGAGCCTAAAACAAAGTATAGAATTCATGGCTGACCTGCAGAAGACGAGAAAGCAGAAGGACAAGATGGAACTGCAGCAAACTGGGGAAGATGAAAATGGTCCAGGGAAAGACAAAGGAGAACCTGTGGATGGTGACACCAAAGCGTTCAAAACACCTAGCAAAGAACACAAAAAGTGAAGTATTATCTCAATAACAATTATAAGATACTCCCTTTAAATGCTGCTGAAACAACATGACTTTCAGGGACCAGTGGATGTGGATTTCTGTCTTTCTGGTACTGCATGTACACTAAGACTCCTTCGTCTCAAGGGAGCAACGTTTCTATGACGCGTCTTCATATAGCAAAAATAAATAAGTTTAGAATCTTTTACGATACCATCATTCTTTTATGTAGGTAACCCTCTACTGCTCATCGACTCCATTCCTTCAGTTACCTTCTGGTTTAGTTTCTATTTCACATGAGTAGTATTGTTTTGGAGAAAGCTTGCAAACACACCTTTTAAATATTTTGCTACAAATAACTATATAGCCAATTTCACCGACCAATTTTTTTGCATAGTGAAACATGTAAATGTATAGCTACAGAACCCATACGTCCTGAAATATCTTTTAACATCTAGAAGTGCCCCTTTCAATGTTCTGAAATACTAGTGACTTTGTTTTCACAGATTTGAAAATACAGATACTAAAATTCAGATACTACAATTTTTACCAAAAATATCCTTGTTAGTTTTGTGGGAGTGATCACACAAAATCTGGCAACATGCTAAACTAGGACATCAGTATGGCTGCAGCAAGCTAAACATAGAGACCTTTACGGTTACTAACATAAAAAAGCATTTTCTGGTATAAATCTCTGTCGCATACTTTCTCCAGCTATATTAAATACAGTCATACTAAATGGCTTTTTTTTTTTTTGTTAGTTGTTTTCTCTACAGAAACAGTTTGCATAGTTGGCAAAAACTATTTCTTCACTGTGTTCTTTTGTGTTATTTAGCCAATTGGTGCCTGTGAAAGCTGGTAACAAAGCTGTGTGGGGTTTATTCACAGGAAGGACAAAGATCTACTTGAAGACAAATTACGAAACAATAGCTTGGAAAGGGAACAGGAGCAGATTGATCGTATTGTTAGAGAATCTGGAGGAAAGTTAACCAGACGACTTGCGAACAGCCAGGTAAATCTGTGTATTTAGTAACTCCTCTCGCTTTTTTCATAAACTAGGCTTACTTAGCATTTTATGTCAGTTGAAACTCAAGGTATGCTTTTACTACAGTTTACACCATTTTACACATGACTGTGTAAGTCATCATAAGGTTTAAAAGGAAAAAAAAAAAAGGTGTATCAGTTGAATGCATGCTGAATTTCATCAGCAGAGCAAGTTCAGCTTAAATTTTCAGAAATTTTAGATCAAGTAGTAGAAGAGGATGAATAGTAGGAACCTCAAGAAAATATCTCAAAACTGACCTGCAGAAACCCCCGTAGTCCTGAAACAGCCACAAATGTAATCAAAGGTTATTAATGTTACAGGAGAAGGAACCCAGGTTGGTAGTACTGGGCCTGTTTAATTTTCTATGTGAATTACATGTTTTATCACTTAGCCTCTGCAGAAATATTAGTATTTATCATAATTTCTTAATTCCTGCTGCCTATACCAATAATAAAGTTACCTAGTGAAAGTAAAAAAGTTAGAGCAGCACTCACTTCTGAGGCTGACTGATCTTTCCAAATCTCTTTCTGATTCCTATGGATAGGATAGTTTCATTACATGTTTTTATTAGTTTAAGGACCATGAATTCCAACTAGTATGTAAATTAAAATAGTCTGATCTTATTTCAGTGTGAATTTGAAAGAAGAAAACCAGATGGTACAACAACTCTGGGCCTTCTTAATCCAGTTGACCTTACTGCAGGAGGTAAGTTGAGGTGGTGCAGGTAACAAGCCACTTTCACCCACCTGGTCTGCTGCATTTGCTAGGGCAGATCTGCAAATGCTGGCCAAGAACCTAATGCTTCTTAACAGTCTGATAAAGATCTGGATTTAAAAAGCTGCAGCTGAGGGAGCATGTAGATGAGGGCCAGTTGTGGCTGTTGTTTGGAGCAGCTGGAGGGAGCCCTCAGTGGCTGTTGCTTCTCCTTTTTGTGTCAGCAGCGTGCAGGAGCTGCAGGAGAAAGCTTTTGCCATTGGGGAAGAGACGACCTGCCACATGCTTGCATCCTGGGCTCCCCTTAAGTCTGGTCCGTGTACAGAGCACAGTGTCTGCTGACCCAAAAGGTCACAGATGGTCCAGAATTGGCTGCTGGGACCTGTCTGGGTCCCAAATCATGTCGTCACACCAGTACCATCTATGTAGTGCCATTAGCTAAAAGAGTGCAGGTGCTTGCCTGTTTAATGGCAAGCTTGTTACAGAGCTGAACTGCCTGGGTCTAGAATAGACCAAGCTGAAAACTTGACTTCTCCCGTCCCCTGTTTGTGCAGTAGGAAACGTCAGCAAGGATAAACTAAGCATGGTCTTTCACGGTAAGAATCAGATCCTCTTTAATGATTCAGCCTCTGTTAGGGGAGGACAAGAAGGAAGAAGACTGATAGTGAAAACTTAACGTTTAAGTTAAATCTTCTATACTTAACTAGTATTACCACTTACTTGGTCTGGATTTGTGTTTAAGACTACACACAATCTTTTGAATGAAACATTTGGAGAGGAGAACACGGTTTGAGAGTTGTGTCCTGTTTATTCTGAAGTTTCTGGCTACAGGTATTAAATGAGTTTGGACGTCTTCCTACATCACTTAACTATGCCTTCGTTATTTCTGTATTTTGATATATCGTGTTGTAGAACCGGGTTACTGCCCTGTAAAGCTGGGTATGACGGCAGGAAGACTTCAGTCGGGAGTTAATACATTACAAGGGTTCAAAGAAGATAAAAGAAACAAGGTTACACCAGGCAAGTGCTGATTTTTTTTAAAAACATGTAAATCCTCCTCCTTTCTATAAACAAAATATGTTGATCTCATTACTAGCACACAAGTAGTTTGGAACTCATTTTTTTAATGATAAAGCACATTATTGCATGTATCTATCACACAACTAAACAGCACATCGCAAAGTCTAGCTTAATTTACACATGCAAAAGGGAAGGCGTATTTAATAAAAGGCTCATCAATACTGAGAATAGGAACTATACCAGACAGATAAAGGTTTTTGCTGGCTTTGAAGGAGCATAGTGGGGAGACTGAGGACCTGTTACTGGCGCCAGACTGGATTTTCATATTGTGTTAAGGCATACAGTGTTGTTAATACAACATCTGTAAATAAAAATGTGTTTGATGTAGATATTACTAAAAGATGTTTCAGCGTGAACAGATGGTATTCAGTGAAAGTTTGTTTTCACTGTAAGAAATATGTTCCTAAAAGTTTCTTTTTGGGGATTGTTTTACAACCTCCTCTCATTTTTTATCTGATACGGGTGTATCAGAGGTAATAATTAGTACTGTTGTTATTCATTAGTGACATACCTGAATTACGGACCATATAGTTCCTATGCTCCAACATATGATTCTACATTTGCCAACATAAGCAAAGAAGATTCTGACTTGATCTATTCAACATATGGGGAAGACTCTAATCAAGGATCTTTCAGGTAATCGGATGACTAAGATGCGTATTACAGCTTGCATGTACAGAAGCAGTTACGTGCAACCCCCTGCAGTATGGGCTTTGTCGTTGCTGTTGGATAATGTTGCCTCTGTCTTTACAGCCTACTGGGTTTTGTTTGTTTGTTTTAAGAAACAAAAGCTTTAATAAGAAAATTTGCCTGTAAAGTGAAATTAGCCAAGATTGAAGGACTTTGATGCTAGCGATACATAGGAACACACAGTCTAAAATTCAAGCATATTTATGACTAACTCTGAAGGACTCGTGTTCAAAGCCATAAAAAGGTTGAGTGGTACAAATGCTTATACCAACTGGATTTTTTAACTTTAATGAACTCAATTACTGCCTTGAGTGAGACACATCTTTGTTAGTGTCAAATACTCACCAGACTACTGTGGTCATAGTGGGAGACCTGAGTCCAGAGACAGTGATTCCCAATTTCATTCTTAAATAGTCTCTACAGTGCTTGATTTTCATTTTATTTGCTACAGTAATAATAATTAATTCTTTTTGTTTTTATTATTCTTGATTATAAAAACTTCAGAGCTAAAGTCCTTTTGTTTTATGAGAATCTCAAAACTAGAATACACAGTGGTATAAATTCATACAAAGTCTGGGAATACTGAGGTACAGTGCAAGTGTTAAGTGCCTGTGCGAGTTTGCTTTCAGTTTGGTGCAGCTGCCTGAGGCAGTATACTTCTCCCAGTTTTTCAGTTTTTGTTAAGAGTCTGAGTGGGTTCCTCAGCTACAAAAGGCACAGATAATTAAAGTGAAGCAAGCCATTTAGATCAAGTTCTGTGCCGCTTTTTCTGTTTTCTATGCTGTATGTACTGGTTTGACTTTACGTAACTTTTTTCCATTGAATGTTTGGTATGAAAGTAGTTACCGTAACTATCTTTTGATCTTTTAGTATTCATGATTTTTTGATGAAATCACAAGATTATCCTTTCTTAATGGCTGATAGTTTGCTTGATGTTCTAACTAAAGGAGGACATTCTAGAGCCCTCAGAGAACTGGAAACGGTAAGAATGGATTTGTGAACTGACTGGTCTTTGGTTTTAGCACCCAAGCTATAAAGCTAGAGGAAGATGGTGCTGAGCCTGTTGATGGGCTCCCTTTTGAGTGGTAAAATTTGAAAGTGAAGACTGATCTTTGTCTCCAGTGGATTGATTTTTCTGGAAAGGGATTATTCTGACAGGTTAGTTAGTGAAACGTGAAAATTTACAAAATACTGTATGGAGCTGGAGTCACACATCCTTTCTCTGTCCATTCTCCCACTCCTGTTAGCACTAGCTGCTGTTCCATTTAGTAAGAAAATATCAATAAGCAGTTGTTTAGAAATGAGGTGATCATGCTACGTAAAAATACTTAACAGCTACTCTTCACGTTCTTAGGAGGTTTCAGTACCTGCATATGCCAAACATGACCAGAATCAAAGGGGCTGATTTGACAATCTTAATTGACAATCCAAGAATTAGTTGAGAATCTCCACAAGATGGTGCCTGTTAACTAAAAGTTTTGAGCTGAGTTTCACATTAACGTAAACTATTGAAATAAACAGATCATTGTTTTTTACTAACAGGTCAAATATTAGCTAAACTAATGCTAGAAATAGTTCATGGATCAAAGATCAATCTTTAAGCAAAGGTCTGAACTGAGGCTAGAGTTATTGGTTTGGCTCGTTTCTAGTACCCAGTGGTGACACTTACAGGGTTCGACCAGTACTAGTGCAAGCATTAAAGGAAATACACTTATGTATCGGAACAGAGTACACTTCAGCCTCTGATAATCATCAATCCTTCTCTTCCCACCCCGCAGTAAGTAATCTCTGGTGTGACATCACTGGGGAAAAGCCTGTGGACTTTGCAAAGAGCAATAAAATGTGTGCTGTAAAAATGTGGTTTAGTAAGCATTAATACCTGAAGAAAGCCCTCTAAAAATAGCTACTTTGTAACTTGGTTTATAGAGAAAGCTCATTTGACTTTGTATATTTACTTCGCTTTAAAAATACTGCATTTTGTAATGTTTTACTTTGAACTTAAAGATTAATTTTAATGCCTTCTTTAAAAATCCTTTCTCTGTTCAGCCATTGGAGGAAGCTGAAGGCCCACATGAAAGAAGTGATACAATAAAAGATGTAAAGGTAGAATTTTTTTATATCAATTAACTAACCAACCTGTCTAACCCCACAGTTACAAAACTGCCTACAACGGTAAGGCCTGTGCAGCTACGCTGAGACTTTGACAAGCTGTAAAGATGCCCTGTGTGAATCGTGACACCGGCATGCTATTTTGTAGGCATTTGGAGAGTAAGAATCTCCAAAAAAGTTAAGTTTTAAATGAGACTGTATGTCAAGAGAACTGGAAGAAAATGCTTATATATTTTTGTTTGTGATTGTGTTAGATCTTCTGTTTGGCAGCTATAGTTGTTTTATTCCCATCTTAATCTGCTTTGGTTTAACGTGAACTTGTAATACAGCTGTAAGCTATCACACAAGACAGAGCTGTCTTTGAGGAATTTTCTCAAGTACCTTGTGCCCCTGTAGGCATACAGTATATCTCTAAAAACCATTCCGCCCAAACTTTGTTCAATTAGAACAAGCTTAGCAGTAGTTCTAGGGAAAGAGCTGCTCTCCTGCAGCCTTCATCTGCAGCCACTTCCCAGGTTGGTTTTGAATTTTGGCCTCGGTTCTTAGATAAGCTCTGGTTTAGGTGAACTCAAGGAATTTAGTCTTAAGTTACTGTATCATTTGTGCGTGACTCTGGTGGATTTGGCAGATGCCATTTTCCATTTGAGTGTGACATAGAATAGTAAACTGAGTAACTGTAGAACAGTAGAAGTTTCACAGGGTGTCTTTTCACCTTTCCCTCTGTATGTTCACTTTTTTGTAGAGCAGACCAATTTTAACTAACTTCGTGTTCTGACTTTGCCCAAACAATTTTGTTGTTTCAAGGCTGATCTAAATATTATCTAAATTATTACTTGCTGCTTTTTTTTTTAGATGATGGAAATGGATATTGCTGCCAGGTTGGACTCTGCTAACAACGACAGACTTACAGCACTGAAAGCAGTTACAAACTTTGGCATGCCCATAGAAGAGTTTGATTCCGAGGGTGAGTTTTCTTGGTACTTGCACTGCTGATGTGTCTGTAACTGTTTCGGTTTTTCATTCCCCTCACATAGTCAGCCTTTACTTAAATTATGATATAAAATAAGGTAATACACTCTCTTACTAGTTAGGACTTTTTTTTCTTAATTAAACAGAGGCTGAAATCTTCCAGAGGAAACTTGATGAAACAACAAAGCTTCTGAGAGAACTCCAGGATGCTCAAAATGAACGACTAAGTACAAAACCACCCCCAAATATGATTTGTCTTCTGGGTCCATCTTACAGAGAGATGCACTTGGGTACATACACTTTTTCTCATCATTCTTACAGAATTGATTGTCCCAACTTGTATCAGCTCCAAGAAAGACAAAGGTTTAACAGTTACAGTGCAGAATACGTGCCCTGTTGGGCCTAAAGAGTAATTTAACTTTTTTCTCCTATGTAAAGCCAGATGAAAGTTTTGAACAGTAATTACAAGTATTTCCTCTTTATTAATAAACTTCCCTAAAACTGACTGGGAGCCGGACATGCATTTTTGTAATTATTTAAGCAAAACTGCTTGTCTCACAGGTCAGTTACACCGCCTGTGTTAATGGCAGCCCTCTCAGATAGGCCTGTGGGCAGAGGGTGTCCGTTTTACTTGTAAAACGAACTTGTGCAATGTCAGCTACAGCATATGTGGTCTGACATCACCACTTCGATGTGATAAGATAAATTCCTCAGAAATAGTACCACGTTGGTATTATACCAAGTCTAAATCAGATCAAATATTACCTTTCTTAAAAGGTTTAAGTACTTCCAGCTTCCTTTTTGAAGGAAAACCACAGTTGTAGCAACAAGAGCAGTCTCTAATTTATATACAAAACTAAATGCTGAATCCTGAAAGCCAGATATTACTGACACAGCTGCTGGGCGGGGGGGGGCAGCACCAGACATCTCCCAGCTGCTGTATTAGTGTGACCCTGGTGTCATTAGCTTACTTGTAGTGTTTCTTCATGGCAGCAAGCCTTGGTCAGCAGCTATTTCAGTCCTCCTGTTCTTAACCCTCTCCTTTATCGTTCCCAGTATGCCTTGCATGATCGCAAACAGTACAACAAAACTCTTCTGTTGCAGAAACATTATTTAACGTAGTTCCATTTATACTTAAATAATTAAACCGTTTCCAGGGTGAAGAGCTCATTTTAGAGATTTTGTGTGTGTATATAGCATATGAACACAGCTGCTTATCTTTTCTAGCGGAGAGAGTAACCAATAACCTGAAAGAACTCGCACAACAAGTGACTCCAGGTGATATTGTTAGTACATATGGAATTCGGAAAGCAATGGGAATTTCAGTTCCTTTACCCGATACAGAAGACAGCTGGGTAGATCTGACAGAGGGTGAGTATACAGAAATGTATTGTAGCGTCTGGTCAACTGAAACAAAACCGCAGCTGCAGATCACTAGACTGGCTTGTGGTAGAACTTGCAGTAACTTAGTTCCAACTTTCAGTTCTTCTCCCTTTTCTTAAAATTCTGTTTCTAATGGAAAGTTGCTGTGTTTGGTCTGAGTCCAAAATTAATCTTTTGGATGTATGGAACTACAACTACATAAAGTAGTTATTTTACCATCCATCTTATAGCATTGCCAACTTTTAAAGCTTGGCAATCCATGCGATTTTAGTTTTTCCGTTTAGCGTGAAGTTAGAAGAGAAGAGTTAAAATTCCTCCCTTGCCAAAATGAGGCCATCGTGCTTCTTTCTCCTGCAAGCTTTTGGCTGTGTATTCCTGCTTAGTTGGGCCAGCTGTAGTGCTTTGTAAGTTGACAGCATTAGTTCAACTCAACTCATCCAGCCAAAAGTAACTACTGGTTTTGGTAGATTAAGGAGTCAGGTTAGTGGAAAATCAAAGTGCCAGAACCAGATCTCCCCCTTGTGGCACATAAACGGTAAAAGCATACCCAGAGTTTGTTGCTTGTCCCCAGTTTTTAAGGCAGGTAGGAATTTCCTTTCAGGAAACATAATTCACACAACAAACTTATAAAAAGTTTCAGTTAAGATGTTATTTAATGAAAAGAGCAGGATTACTTCAGAAACTTCCTTCTCTTTTCAAGGAAACTGCTCAAGAAATCTCAATTTCAACATTATTGTGCAATTTCTTTTTCATAGCAGTGTGCAAGAGATTCTGTGTATAAGAACCAACTGAAACATAATCTGTTCTTGGACTGTCATAGAACATACAACTCACTCAGGACTGTCCGCACAAATACCAGATGCCTTTAGGAGTACTCTATTGTATATGCATTTCCTTTATTTAAAAGTTATATACGCTAATTGACCTGGTATCTGTTCTGAACTTTCAGACTTTCAAGAACCTAAAAAGACTGTCACCATCCCTGAAAATGAGTGTGGCCCAGTTACAGTCTGAAGCTTCAGTTAAGTTTACAGCTGTTTGTTTGATTCTATTTAAGAACCAGATAAACTTCCTTCAGGTGCATTCACCAAGCATTCATGTGTATATTGTGTGTTAAGCTACTTTTGTTTGTTTATTAAATTTTGGAACTGATGACATTTGCCATTGAACAGTTTGTATTGAGAGTCACTTTTGCTACGCAAATGCACTAAGTTATTCTTTCTGCATTCCTTTATTATTTTAAAGCACCTCCGCAGCATTTAAGTTTTCCCAGATTGTTTAGTGTCTGGAAAAGTCAAAACATAAGTGAGAGTGCACCTATATATGGTGCAGGGACTCAACAAAAAGTTTGTGCAAGTGACATAGAGACTCTCTGTCTGAATCTGATTGGGGCAAAAATCATTACTACATGAACATGCACGTTTCCCTTTTTAAAATTACTGTGCAACCCTTATGAGGAAGAGAAATAAACTTTTTAAATAAAACTGACTTAGCCTGCTGAATTAACAAGAGATCAGCTTTGTGAGACCTTGAACGTGGGTGAATCTCCTCCTAGAGAACCAACGCCGTCTGCTCGTAGTATTCTAAAACTCGGGGGCGAGCTTAGAAACATCATGACAGTAAAGTCAGACTAACAAACCCACTGGCTGCCAGTAAGTAAAAATACCACAGTAATATGTAGTACAGTCAACTCTGAGACACTCGCAAAGACAATTCTTATACTTGGAGGTATTACTAAACGCTAGCTTATGAGAAAGGAGTGTGTTTAGAAAGCTAGTGTTAGTTCTCTCTCACCAAAACCACAGACAAAGCAGATGGACAGTACCGCTTTGGGGTACCTTTGCAGCACTGTACGTGGAGCCGGGGGCTCTGGCGCAAGTCAGCCCTTCCCTGTGCTCTTCAGTTACATCCACACAATCACTCAGTGCTATACATAGGTTCTACCACAGTCAGCCTTAAGCATCTTTAAATGTAGCTCCTTTTAACCCTGTGGTTCCAGTATAACCCTGGACTCAAACAGGAGTGGCACAGAATTGAACGAAGGGGTAACTTAAAAGCAAGACATAATGGTGAATTCCACCCTCCACCCCCAGTCTGACAGCCAGCATCACCCTTACACTCCCTTCCTTCCCCCTCTTTAAGAACAGCTGCAAAAGTGTTTATTTGTTTTTAAATGTTCACAATTCTTAAAATTAATTCCAAAAAGGTTGAACTGTCAACCTGGATTTTTCCCCAGTAGTTTCTGTTGTCCCACAACAGTTCTTAATAAAGTCACCACTACATTTTTTTCACAGTTCTAGGTAATTGCAGCTGAAATATTACTGCAGGGAATTAATTTTTCCGTTAATATTTAAGTCATTTTCACGCTACAGGAGAAGACGATGCACACCCAGCGTGTCAGCCAAATCACTACAGGCTCACTCTACAGCATCTCATTTCCCAGCACTTACCTTTCATACAGTGCAGTAGGCAGCTACAGATGACAGAAAACCGAGTACTGAAGTTATTCTTCAACTGTTGAATGCAAGTACGTCACTCTGTATCTTCCCCTTACACAAGTTTTTTAAAAAATATAAATACCGAGTTTATGAGTAAAAACAATCTCATTAACTCTGTAGGGGTATAAGGAATATACGTCCTTTTCATGGGAATCTTTATCAAAATAACTGCAAAACCAAACAAGTTTGAGGAAGTTTTTTATTTTATGAGTAAAAACAGGGGTTTGTTCTTTAAAATAGATTGCTAATTCAAGACGTTATTAGCTCTTCAAATTAGACACAGTGCCATTGTTTCAGTTTAGGAAAAGAATAATGCTGCAAGAAAGATTTTTCTAACAAGGTTATTTCCTCAATCTTAAATTTCACAGTTCGCTCTCAAAAGGACTGCTGCAAACAGTTCTTGAAATACAGTTGCTTCTTAAATTGAACTTTTCCCGTGGTTGAATATAGCTCTCATATTGTACAGTTTGAGTTCTGATGAGAAATTAGGAAGTCATCCTCAGATACAACCCCTTTTCCATGACACAGTTTCTAACTTCTCCAAGTAAGCCTTGCATGGTACACCAACTTTCCGTGAGCAGTGTTAAGGTCCTTTTAAAACTGCAACAGAACCCTACTTCTTCCAGTTGGAAAGCTACAGCTCTGTATACCACTTCTGTAAATGAGGTTCAGTTGAAGTTATGCCCAAGCAAATTACTAGCCTGACAGGCAGTACAATGTAAACAAAAGCATTTCAAAATGCCCTTAACAGACAGCGAATTTTCTTTCATAGATAACTTACATCTACGTTCTACGAGGTCTGTGAACAGAAACACTTCAGAGCCAGCTCCAGCCATAGGCATAATGCACTTTTCAAAGTATATTCATGAGGCAAATAGTCCCTTTACCTAATATGTGACTCAAAGACTGCTGAAAGGAGCCTTTGACACACACATGGTCCTTATAAAACAATAAATAAAAATCTCAAAACAAATGAGCATCTCTTACTACAAATATACAACATACAAGAGCAGCGAAAGCTGTTTCAAAGTTTATTCAACTCCAACACTGACAAGACACCGAGTATGAAACTTCCTTCTTCAGCAGAGTCCATGCGTGAACCAGACAACCTCAAACGAAGGTTTTCTAACATGCTATTTTCTGTTGGAGACTTACTACACACACAGTTTTGACCTACCAAATTGACAAAGGCTATAAGCACAATTTTTAATCCACAGTTGGACAATATTTAGATTTGTTCCTGTCTTGAAACATAGTCACTTCATCTTCTAAAGAAATTACACAGTAATTAGAAAGCGGCAGTGATGCATAGGACTGCTTGTTAAACACTTTTCCAGTATGGTTTAGTACTAAACTCAGAAGTATTAGTGAATGCTGCTTTGTTTGTAGAAGAGTGAGGCTGAACAAAACACATGTTGAACTCGTTAATCACTGTGCTGTTTAGTCATCTGACATGGTTTATCAGGGAGGGGGGAACCCGTCCTTAGTTAACAGATGTAATTGGATAGAAGATGTTAGCCTTACGAAATACTATCACCTCCACCAACAGAAAACAGATTGTAAGTGATTGCAACAAGTAGAAAAATGCTAATTTAAAATAAGCAAAAGTCAATAACAGCTTAAAAACTTTGCAAACTAAACTAACTTACAGCAAGTCAATTTCCGTGATCTTACTAATGCTCTACGCATACTTTCAGTATCGAGGCTCTGCTGAACTATTTCCATTATGAATGCTTTTTCCATACATCCTTTTGTATATAAACCAGCCAGTGGCTAGTCAAATTGAAGAAACAAGAATGGAAAAAACTCCAAACCCACCTCAGATGCGGTTCTGTTTATACAGTGTCTGCTACTGTTTCTAACACTATCTTTTAGTTCTGTTCTTCAGTTTCCAAACAATTCAAATTCAGAATTTTCTTCCATAAGCGCCCTCAAGAATGCAGTCAGCATGCAGAATTCCGGCCGGGTGTCAGCGACACAAGCTGTTATCAAAGCCTGTCTAACCAAGCATGCAGGATAAACTGCAGGTGCTCAGTGCTCCTCAAGATCGGGTATGTTTTTTGAAATTTAAAGCCAGAACTTTAAAGACATTCTCTTATATGACTGTATAAAACGTGCATGCAGTTACTAAATACAGAGGCACAGAAATACAAAGGGAAACGTAATATAATGTAAACACTCTGAGCTAGATGAAGTTATTTCTGAACAGCTGTTGGTCCTGAAAACATTTGCATAATACACGGTACATCTATGGAGGAGGAAAAGATAAGAAAGTGATCCGATACTCTGCAAATAATTTTTTCTCCAAAGGAGCTCAGCATAATTATCATATAATATATTTACTTGCGTTCCTCTTTCCATTATTCAGCCGTCTTCTGCTGTGAAGTCCATTTAGCATTAAAAGCAGGACATGCAGTGCCCAGAGTATCATCTCACAGCTCTGTGACAAAGGCAATACTGTCAGCCGGTGAATGAAGCAGTGGAATGTTTTAACGTGGTAATGAGTTCTACAGTGCATCCACATACGTTGTTACTGGAGCTGTTAGGACTCCCACAGTGCAAGTGAGGAAATGAACTAAGCGAACATGCTTCATGGCAATTCCAGGTAAATCCTCAAATCATTTCCGGAAAGGGTAGTCTTTTTCAGACTGGGGGTTGCCTGTCTTCTAGGAACTTTTCAGAACTTCTTTCAAAAAGAAAAAGAATCATTCTCTTGAGATGTAGAAGAAATAGGAATAGTATATATATGTTTTTAGAATAAAGTCCTTCACATAAGGAGGGAAACTCTAAATCTTCACAGAAGGGAGGCAGTTCTAAGTCTATTTTGATTAAATTCATCATAGCCTCAGTTCAGTCCCATACCTTGGAATTTGGCAGTCTCGGTGCAAACAAAGTAAGTCCTCAGCTCTCCCTTGCCTTTGACATTAATGAGTCCCCTACATTCACAGGAATATCCCAACTCTTGTAGTATTTTACTCGTTTCTTCTGTGACCTTTGTGTGAAAAGAATTAGAAACTCCTGTGAAATTCTTCTGACTATTCACATTTTTTAAAAATCCATAACACATTAGAAATCATTTCTCAGACATTCCAAGGCTGATGTTTACCTGGATTTTCCCAAGTTCCCCCGTACTCTCCATGCGGCTAGCAACATTAACAGTGTTGCCCCAAATATCATACTGGGGTTTCCGGGCACCAATCACTCCTGCAATCACAGGGCCGTGATTTATCCCTGTATAAACAAAAGCAAGTGTCATTACTGGAGTAGAAAGTTACGTGACCTCTAGCTTCATTATTAGCCATTCGTCATGAGCTTCGGGGAAAAAAACCACCCAAAACTTAACCCTGCAACACATTTCTAGCAATTGGTATTACCACCATTCTATAAATATTAGTACTGAGGGTGAGGAGATGTGCAGTGACTCATTCATTTTAAAACGGCAAGTCCAAGAAAGAGCTAGGGCAAAGTTCACGCAAAAGCAAAATTCTTCCTCTTCTACTTTTAATATATAGAAATAAACATTTGTGTAATGACAATACTGTCTTTAGTCAACAGTTAATAACAGGGTACTTCACTCTTCATCCATACCTTTAATTTTTTCCAAACTCATCCAGCCGCAGTCTCCGTATTGCTCCCTCCGGTGATTAGAAAAGCCCATCCATGAAGGAGCTTGGCATATTTAAAAAGCTAGGCTAGACAACACTCCCTTCAGCGATTCAGCAAATACTGTGTTCCGTGTTAAGAAGGGCTCTACAGCATTCAGCAATTTACCTAAGTCATCCTACCTCATTTTTAGTTTTTACAGAGCTGCAGAGTTCACGCTCTTCACAAACCGAACTTACCAATCCGTAAGCGGAAATTGTTAAAGGAATGTCGGTTGATGCCATCCAGTTTACTCATCAAGGCAATTCCATATTCCACCATGATCCCGATGTGAGCATGCTGTCTTTCCTTATCCTATGCAATTGATACCACATATCGATGATTAAATTACAACATAGAAGGCTGTGTCAGGCTGCTATTCCAAACCAGTACTTTTAGTGAGGAAAGTATATATTTATAAGCATAAGACCACCCATCATTGTAGCTGTGTAGAATTGCATAGTTCAACAAACATTCCAAATGGATTTAAAAAATCCTATGAAATTCAATTGGAATGGCTAGGAGGTGACAAGGATGATATGATTAAATTTTATAACAAATTTATGTCTGTCCTTAGGGATTCCAGATTTCATTTTCCGTGTTTTGTATAAAATACATATGTGCATCCTAATGTCATACACCAACCTGCTATAGTGAACACAAGCCCGAGTATAGAAACTGGTTTTAATACTTCTGGGTGACAGACAGTTTCAGATTCAGATCTAATGCGGCACCTGACGATTCTCTTTTTGTGCCAGTTCTCAGGTATCCCAAGAAGCTTACTGTCCAGTTCCGAGACGGCCTTTTCTTTGGCAGCCATTCTTTGGCTTCCCTGTTACTAGAGCTATTCTGTTATGCATCTAGAAATGTTAAGCTACTGGAATCAAAGATTAAAGACATAATAAGTATGCTGGGGTTACAGACAATACCTGCTTAGGAAAAAAATGGAACTAGGAGCTAAATAGTGAATTCAACAGGAGACAATACACTTTTATCATCTTTTCCCACATTTCAGAAAGTCACTCTTGGTGATGTACTTTCTCTTTTACATTACATCCTGTTACTTTGAAACGCACCTATGTACACACAGAATACCAAAGGCAGATTTCAGAGACAATGTACCTGGTTGTTCTCTTGACCTGGCGTAACACTGAGACCAGCTGCTGCCATGTAAGTGCTTCCAATAGTTTTTATTTTTTCAACACCACTAAATTTAGGTTTTAACAAGAGCTGTTTGAAGGGAAGGAAAATAGAAACTTGAGACTTTAACACCATATCTCAGTGTCTACAATAAGCATTAAACATCTCTAGAAATACTATCAATCACATGAAGGTTAGATAAGAAAGTACTGAGGATTAGTTCCACAGTTTTGCTCTACCCGCTCATAGGAGAAATAAAGTGCTGAAGTACTGAGTACTGAAATTCAGGTCTTCGAAACCATACTACTAATGCACGAGATGATGTAACTGAAAAACCCCACCAGGTGTGAATGTATCTTTCAAGATTGCAAGGCTGAACTCGGAATATTAGTTCAGCTTAACATCCATTTCTCCCCCTCTCTAATGCTCAGAGATCTACTGAAACATTTCATTTTGCAGTAAATACATAATCCAGTCCATTTTTGCCAGAAGCTTAATTACCTCATCAAAATCAGCAATGATTTCATTTAACAGCCGCAAGCATTCCAGGCCTTCTTTATTGACATCACATTCAGTATAAAACACCTTAAAATCTGGTACCGATGCAAACATGACACAGACACAGTCATAAGATTGATGGTACCAGTCCTACAGGAAAACAATACATTCACACATTGTCAGCAGTCGCCTTCCACCACAGGAATTCAAAACTATGATTATTGTCTGTAACCAGCATTCAAATCACAGTTTTCCTATGAAGTCAACTACAGTACAGTGGGCATCTCTTATTTTATCAGTAACATTAATGAAGTTGATTTGTCTAAGGAAAAGCTTAGATATCTATGTATCTTAAAGATTCTCATCTATTCTGGGCAGTGCCAGTCTTCCGACACTTACCATGGCTGTGAAATCAGCAATATTTGTTCTCATGACATGCTGGCAGAATAAGATGGATGCCTTTAAAAACAAAATATCATTATCGATGAACTTCTCACTGGGGTTGCTACCAAGGAGATACTATCTGTTCCTCAGCTAACCTCTTTAAAAAGAAGGCCTATCTTCTCTGGTAAAATAAAGCCTGTGGAAAGCAGTAAACTCTTTTTAAATATTTGCCAAACTCAAACTGTGTTCTGAAGCCGAACTACCAATTCCGAAAACAGATTTCAGAGACTGACACTAAAAGTTTGCATTTTTTTGAGGCCACTTGGATAGCAAAGTCTTGGGTTTACAAAGATCTGGGGATACAAACAAGAGGCAAAGAGTGCATAACATTAGAGTCTTCTGTGTGCTTGTTAGCATGACGTTCTCTGTCACAGAAGTCCAATTTACTGTCCTTCAGATAGCAGAGATTAAACATACCTCATTTCGTTTTTCACCAATGAAATATGCAGCAACATGTGCTGGAAGTACATTTTCCAGTAAAAGCCTGTTAACATTCTCCATCGTCTCAAACTGTTCGTGTTCTTTTTTAAACTTATTCTTCCACAGACAATCCAGTCGACAGTAATAGTCAATCTGCAAAGGAACCAAACATGATAAATTAAATCCATATAATATCTTGCTGAAAAATATTAGTCAATTTATTCAAAAAGTGTCATAGCAATAAAGTTTCTTCAAGGCCTTTTGAGCCTACATAGTTATGAAAAACGTGCTTTGAGAACAAAGGTCACAAAAATATGAAGCAGTCAATATGAATGAATGCCATTTGGGTACCAGCAGGTATATTTACCAAAAAGACATTTTAATAATATGGTGATTATTTTTATCTTGAATTACTGCCTGGACTTCGGATTAATATTGTCATATAAATACAGACAGACCCAAATTGGAAGAATTTGAGACTTCTGACTTCTGTAATACAAATGCTACTGAAAAATACAAAAATGTTCCCACCCTCTCATAGAAAAATTTTTTGCATTATCTATAACTAAGCACAAGTAAGTACATTATCTAAAACTAAGTACAAGAATATAAAAAAAGATCAAAATATATATTAATTTAGAGCACAATTTCAATGAAAAACACTTTTGCATTTAATTTAAATCAACCTGCTGCAAGTAAAAGAACCTATTGCTTTTTAAATACATACCTGTTTTGCAAGTAAAATTAGGGTTATATAAAACAGAACCAGATATAAGTTAGTCATTATCCTTGGCTCTTTGATGAAAAGCCTGAAAACAAGAAAGCAATACAAAGTCATCTGTATCCTTTAAGACAATCCACACGATTAAGGGTTGGGGAGGAAGGGAAGAAGAGCATAGCAGAAGAGGGTGACTTTGTTCAGACGTATACCACCAATGCCATCATTCATTTGTGCCAGTGGCTGTCTGGTTATAGGTCCTATCCTAAAAACAACAAAGGATTATCATTCAGTTCAGTACATGAACTACGTTTCATGTAATGACAAAATGGGGGCTGAAACCTTGGTTAAGTATCTATTGTAGCGAGATGTTCAAGTAACCATGGCTTTATCTTAAGGGAGACGTCTTAATTTCCATTGCACCAAGTTGCAGCTTTTCTCCCCACACTGCCCCAAAAATACACAGCCCACAAAAACCTGAAGTAGGCAAAGAAACTTTCTTTTTTGTGGAAGGAAAGATGATAACTAATAAAAACCTGAATTGCTAAAACAAAGACAGCCATTAAATCACACCTGTATATAGTTCCATACAAATCTGAGACGCCACTCGTATTTCATAGTAAAATCAGTCTGTCTGACCACATCTATTAGTTTTCACAAATGCACCAAACTAAATTCTCATTACATGAATAGCCTGGGATTAAGAGGCTAAATTAAGAGCTCATTTAGGCTTTTTTTAAGTTGTACTGACGGCTCACAGTTAGCCTCTGCAAAATAAATTTATCCTTCAGCTATGAGACTATGCTGAGAATCTGAGAAGGACTTACAAATGAAGAGTAAAACCTTTCCGCATGATTTCTCTTTGAGTATTTTTTTTTAGTTTCTTCAATTAGATCAGGTAAGTTGTGTTACTTCTGAAAATATATGCTGTTAGTAAGGTAAGTGAAGAGTTCACTATCTTATTGACTAGCAAGGTCTCGCAAGCACAGCTTGAGCATCAGACTTGTAGCAAGGCTTTTTCTTCATACCTTATTACGAGATTAATATTCTACCCCCTAGCCTTTAATGTAAGCTAGGCTGCCAGAGATCTCAGGAGCTATATTACAGATTTTTTCAGAAAACCCTCACTTTCTAAAAAACCACCAAAACCAAACCAAAACAAAAGGTGATATGGCCTGATTTCCGTGTCATTAACTTTACAGCAAGGTTTGTAATGTCTGACTTATGTGATTTTGATATTTCAACATTGCAGTAAGCATACAAAAATCTAACACCTCCTTTAATGAAATATTATTGTCAATTATAAGAAACTTCACACTGCACCTGGTACTGTTGCCAGAGAAGCTTGAGTTTCTGTGCTGAAGGGTATTAAAAATGATGAGGTATACAGTCACAGCAATGGACAGGAGGAGAACTTTGATTTCGAAGCTGATTTGAAGAAATACCGAGCAAGCAATGAACCCCAATATGCAGCAGTAAGCATAATACTGTAAAAGAAGAATTTAAAGACCAATTGCATTATTCAGGCAACTTTCAAACCATGGCAAATGTTCTAAGTTCATGATCATTGTAATTTAAATAGAAGAAATTACAATCACTTGCTAAATACACCTAAAGCTTTATTTTTAATTGCACTAAAAGGCTGAACATACTTGGTTTTAGTTTACATTTTTAAAGACAAACAAAAAGATTTAAACAAAAAGCATCCCAGCAACATAAGCAGTGTCAGATAAAAACTGAAGTGTTGAGAATTTATCTTCTGAAGTCTATTAACTTAAGCAATTATTTAAAGTTCAAGACTAACCTAAAGTAGGTTCACAGTCCAGTGAACAGGCTCTGAACCAGGAACTCCAGCATCCTGGTCCTATTTTTGACAGTGCTCCCCCTTTGCAACCTTAAGCAGGTACGACATTCCCATCTCCCCTGCCTGTGATGTGAAGACGGTGGCCTGTTATCCAACCTTAGCCACAGCTCCTTCATAAGAACTTTGATGCTAATAAACATTATCAAGCTAGGGCCATTATCCAATGGAATTACTGAAAAATCTCCCAGAGAAATCCCAGTTCAGGCATGGTGTCCGAGGTCAGCATGCAGCCGGGAGCACTGAGACTGTCAGGTGGTACACAGTGTGCTGCGCAGACAGGATTGCTCCCTGCAGCCACAGGCATAGGTATAAGATGCTGACCTAGCATACTTTAGTCTGCAAACAACTCCAAAATTACCTCAGCTTCTGCTCCTCAAGAGTTTATTTCTCTTTATGTACAAAGCACAGTTTTTCACCCATAATAGCCCAGACCTACCACAGATCCGGGAGAGTCTTAGTGGAACGGTTAACATTTGTGCTGAAGTGAATGAAACCAGAACGATTTATGGGGCAACTCAGGATCAGAGCCCATATAGTAACATACTATACCAACTCCGTCATCCTAAAGGCGTTGAGTCTAGCCTACAAAAGGTACTGAACACTTAGAGTTATAACCCTGAAGCCAAACCTCTGAAAAAGAAACCTCTACGCAGACAATACTGACACAGGTCTGTTGGCCATTTAAGCCCTTTCAGTCTATCGAGATCCTTTACTGGGACACTTGCAAGTACAGCTCTCAACTCTCAGACTTGAACGTAGTCATCATCCTGTCCCACTGCTTTTTCCTCAAAGTTTTACATCTACTTTTAAGTCTGAAATTTCAAAAATGACAAGGCCATACTTTATTCAGCGCAGCAACAGCAGCTGAAACATCTTGATTTCATGATCTTTTCTGCTGTCAGACACCTAAAGAAGCTGTGTTTTATACAGCAACAGAACCTGCCAGTTTTCAGTAATATATAGAATGTTCAAAGATCTGGGTTTTAAAGTAACATGTATTCACTACTTACCGTTTCCTCTACGCAGGATTGAGTTGTGTTTCCAAAAGGCTGGTTTACAGACATGCAAGAACAGAAAATTACTTGGTAAGTACAATGTGCATTATATATGTGTAACTTAGCATTTGTCATAAGGACTTGGATGAAAGGGTCCACACACAACCTGCTGCGTATGGTTCAAAAACATGTCCGTCATCTGAAGGGGTGGCCAGGTGAAAAGGGAACATCCCAAACATTTGGATCATTTCAAAATAGAATGCTACTTTGGAATTTAAGAGATAAAAAATGAAACCCTCAGAAATAATCCTTTTGTGTCATTATTAAGTGCTGAATCTATCCTCATAGAAATGCTAGAGAACACCTTTAAAAGGTGCTGAGTAACCAAAATAAGCCAAGACTTCAGCTTCATCCAGGAGTACTCCAGACTTTTGAAAATCCCTAAAAGATGCGCAGTAAAGACATAGCTAATGATAGAAAAATAAACCTAGAAATTCCTTGTGGCACAAGTCAGTCAGTGTGTTCAATGATTTAAAAATTCTATCTTTATAAAAAGATGAAAAGATATCAAAATGCTGCCATCCATCTATATTATACACACCATCCAAGACTCATTTCATTTTAATCTTAGAAATGAAGACAGCACTCTACTCACGTAGGTGGTAGCACACAGGTCATTTGATCCAGTAAAGTTTGCAGGTTTATTCTTTTCTGTAGTCTTGATTTATTGGGGGGAGACACGACACAACAAGAATACATACAAACTTGTTAGCAGGTAGTCACTAATTTTAAGTTTTTTCTCCATATATTATACAATGAGTCCTGATCAGGTTTCCCTTTCAGTGCTACTGCAATATAAATGTTGAAATACAATAATATCCCAGATAGTTGTATTAAACATATATGCACACACAAGGCGCAAGAAGGTTAAAATTGCCAAGTCTTTACTTATTAATTTGGGGTAAAGTTCCACATTATGGCTATGCTAATCTAACAGCTAACTGGCACAAACACGCTGTTCTGTCTCATACCCCAGTTTCACAGCTGCTGTTCCTGTTTTCTTTTAGGCTGTCTCTGGTGATGTTCACATGACACCACTGAGTCAACTCAAGGACCTAAGCCAGCAGAAAAACAACCCTACAAAGAAAATTAAGCATTTTCTGCAGTATAGCTTTCAGAATAAACTCCCCATGGAATCAGAAGAATGGCAGACCAAGCACGTGGGATCAGAAGGACATCACTTTTAGCAGCTAGCTATCAGACAGGTTTAACTGTTAACATGGTATGTCACATTGAGCTTTTTTTAAAAAAAAAACACAACCAAACAAAAAACGATAAAGTGGTCTTGAGCATGAGGTTACTCCAAAGGGTTGTTTTTCAAATGGGTGTACCCCAAGTGCAATACACTACTCAAACTAAAGTTAAAAGACAGACTCCATTTGCATCTTAGTTGAGGAGTAACTACTCATAATGTTGGTTTTAAAAGAGTCAAGCTATATTCTTCCCTCCTCCATCCGCATCATTACTAGCCAGTGTAAATAGCACAGTAAACTGCTTAAAAATTCTACCCGCTGCAGCCAAACATTTTAAACCCACATTAAAAAAAGTGGAAGACAATCTTAGTGATGGTGGTTATAATCAACAGTAATTATAAATGCCATCTTGAAAGCAAGAAAAGGTGATGTAAAACGGAACTCAGGTCTATCACATGAACTTTTAGTTCTACAAACTGGGAATTTTTACTTTTAATGCTTTTACATGGCATTGTGTGTTATCCTTGTGTAAATCAACTCATGTTGCAAATCAGACATTAGGAAAAGAAGCAAAAAGCAAGGTACTTGAAAAGAATACGGGAAATTACTTAAACTATGGATGCTACAATAAGTTCAGAGGTTAAAGACAGTGAGAGTACTTACCAAATTAAAAATGGCTATAATCAGCAAGGCAGCTATAGTGATGACTGCTAACGGAAGCCTAAGTAAAGGCATTGTTTCCACCTTTTCTGAGATGGCACAAAGACGGCGCAGGGAAGGCCACTGCTCCGAGCAGCCCTTCTGTAATGAAAATTAGTTTGTTTCAGTAACATGGAAAACACTTTGATACATGGGAAGAAATATTTCTAAACTTAAACACTTTTTATCTGCAGGAGAGTGTCAAGAGTCTTCATTGGAATCCTATTTTAGAACTCTGAATCTAGTCATTCAGGTTAAATGCTAATGTCTTTCCACAACTGGAAATGGAGATAACGCTTCCTTATTTCAGTGAGGCTGGGTGCTAAAATTTTCTGAATTTCTTCTTTAAAAATACAAATTATGATCTGATTGAAGGCTCTAGAAAAATATTACTAAAAATATAGTGACAACCTGTGTTGTATTTTTTAGTTATAGAGCTATAATGTGTGTTTGGAACTACATTTTCAGATGACTAAATCAAAACCAATCATAGACAGCCCCCTTTCTTGCCATCCTAATATCCTCCATTTGTTGCTATAGAGAAAAACATGTAGTAAAGCATATACTGTTAACAAGTGCAAGAATTATTCAAGGATACTATACCAAAACACTACCAGCGTAAAACTCAAGTCTGACACAATTGCAATCTTGGAATTTTCTTTTTCTTTTTCTTTTCTCCATGTGTTTTTACATACATTGAAACCATATGTGCATACATATACGCACACCTTTCTTTCTACATAGAAATATATGCACGCACACATATAAAAAAACCCCATCTACTCATATGTATAAACATCTTGCATGCGATTTAACTGTACTTTTAAATTAATCATAAAACTTTATCCCATGTACACTTTTTTTTTTCTTTTCTCTTTTACACAACTTGAACCTGGCTCTGTAAGAGACTGTTTCTTTCTGTGGCAGTTTTCCTGGGAGAACACCATCACGACTCTGCAACAGGATGGTGGTAGCATGTTCTCAACAGAACTTCAGAATTCCCTCTCACCCTTGGTCTAGCACAACGTAGATTCGATGAGTGTAAGGAACTCTAAAATCCCTTCCCTCTCCCACCCCTGCCTCCAGACAGTTCTTGGAGTGCAGAAGGATTTATTTTTTTTTTATTTTCTGTCGCTGAATTCTATGTCACTATGGGCTGTCTCTATGTTACTGTATTTTTAAACAGTAATTGCATACATTTAATAATGCAAAGAAAAAGGAACTACAAATGCAAAGTGTCCTAATTAATGTAATGGTGAATCTGGAATGCTAACAGCTAGGAAACTGTTGCCAATAAATTATTCATATGTTTGTAATTTTCATGGGACTTTATAAATTATTATGAAAACCAATCTTATATTCAAACTTACTTTGATTTTAATATTGTTTCCAGTATAGAAAATATCAAGATTTACAACCAAAATTACCATTAAGGACAAACATAAAAATAATTTAAAAAAAAACAACCCCACTCAGCAAGTGTTAATATCTTCCTTCTCCCTCCTACCCATCTATTCTGGCATCCAAATAATTCTGAATTACAGTGAGAATTTTCAGACATGAAAATCTGTTTCAGGCAATGAAATCTTGTAGTAATCTGAGGTTCAAGGCTCTTGTAACTCCTACTGAAATTAACATCTTAATTCATCATCCTAAAAGATAGACCAAGTTGCCGAATTACATCCATCCACTTTTGAAAACAGAAAACTTGTTGTTTTTTTTTTTAAATAAACTTACCATACATTTCTCAGCAAAGCACACAAACAAAATGAGTACAATGATGACTGCAACAATGCCAAAGGAAATTCCTAGTTTTGCAGTTCTAAAGAGAAGAGAAAGCATCAAACAAACCAGTGTTAAATGAAAAAAAATTTCAAACCACAATTCAGACTAATATTTGCTAACAGTGTTTCTCCAGCTTTAAATAGAATTATCCTTCTAGTAACACTGTATGACCATAACATTGCAGAGGTTATCGTTACTTTGCTGCACAAATACAACTTTAAGATATTCTACTCCTCACAGACAGCCTGAACCACTGCCCCATGCATAAACCACATGGAAATTGCACTGCAACAGCCATGAAAAACAAATATGCCATAAAATTCAGAATCATCAAACATCTGCTTTCTCGGAGGTATGAGAAGCAGCTCAAAATTGCCTCCTTGTATCTCTACAGACAAAAGGATCACTGAGCACGTCTCAAACAGCTAATCCCATTTTTCTATTGCTCAATGTGCTTAACTGATCATTTTCTTGTACGTACTAAGCAAATACAATATTAAAGAAATATTTCTATTTTATTTTCATACTGATATCTAGGCTCTTATGCCAACAACATGAACGCACTCCTCTATTAAAGTGTAAATTAGTCCTAAGAGGTATATGTTTCTTAAATGTAAACCCTCAGGAACTCCAAAAGACTTTAAGAAGTTCCATGCACATGAGTTTCACTTTAGCTATTGGTTAATTTGAATTATAAATTATTAAAATACAGACACTTACTTTGGCATTATAAACATCTGTACCAGAAATATACAGAGGAACACAAAACCAGCACATGCGAAGTAACTCTTCAGTTTTAGAATAGGAATGGTGCGATACTGAAACATAGATTATAACAAATCTTAAGGATAATCACAGGGTTTTTTAAATTCCATTACATTTTTGTGATGACACATATATGCAAATTTATACTGTACTATTAAGAACAGACATAGAACTAGAAGAGAACAAAAGAAAACCACCAAATAAAATTCACTTGAACATCTGTCAAGAAAAACAGCCCAGTCCAAAGGATAATTTCAAACCTGAGGGAAATCCACCGAGTATGTAAATCAGCACTTCCCAGATGCATGTGTCAAAATCCTTATAAAAAAAAGGATGTACACCAAAGTAAACCTAAAGTGTATGTATATACACACACACCAGTAACAACATACAGTACACCACAGCACAGTAAATTAAAGGATAGTTATTCAAACAGAAAAAGTACAACAATTAACAGTATTGTACTTGCAATGAAACAACCACAGAAAGCAAAGTATTTTCATTACAGATGCAGAAATTTTATTATTATTATTTCACCTCATTTCTTTTGACAGAAGTTCTTCATACAGTAAAGTTGCCAAACTCCTACGAACTCCCTTATGGCAAAAATTTAACCACAGATTAGAGACAATCTCCTTTAATCTACAGAATTAGCATTCTTACGGAAGAATGACCAACTCAAATGAATCATGAGATCTGCTTTCCATTAGTTAGCAAAAACCTCTTTGGATGTGCAGTCACCTCCAGAATCCCGTCTCAGAATGAAAACTGACAGTTTCAAATATATTCTTACGCTGTTCTGAAGTGCAAATCAAAGACCGAAAAGGATTATTTTGCTCCTACCAACCTCTTTTTCAAGACCGGGTTCTGCAAAAATCAGTGAAAATCCACAGAAGTCATCCGATTTGCCACACCATGGACTGCATTCAAAGAGACACATGTTACAAAATGTATGCAACAGGCCAAGGAAAGCATGTAAAAGCATCATTGTAGTTGAGACTCCACAGTATACAGGGTGAGAGTGCCACTGTTTTACACACATTTGATAGCTCTGCAAGGTCTTTCTGTTTCATAGCATAACATATGAGCGGTTATGTTTTTATGTAGCTGACAGGCAGATCCAGAACATTCACAGACAGCAGCGTCTGCCAGTTACATGTATAATGTAACCCCAGACCTTCCCTAAGGTTTACAAATAGGAAAGTATAATAGCAGATGTTAGAGATGGCTCACAGCCTCCAAAAACTCCCCCTAAATAATACCAGGACCCTATTAGGAATAGCTGAGGTACAGTGATAACAGTCTTGCTATAATTTAGATAAAAGAAAGAGTTTTTCTTCTCAAATGCAGAGTTTTACTTTTTATAGGAGTTTAAATACTGCATTTAAAATTAAAAAAAGAAAAAAAAAAACAACAAACAATAACATTGCCTGTGTTTATCTGCTTTTAAATTCAAATATAGTGCCAAATGCACCACCTGCTACTGACAGACCATTTACTTTCAGTCAACCAGACGCTAAAGCAATTTTATTATTACCCCCAAAACTGCGTTTTGACTTTATACATAGGTTTTGTTCAGGACTGCACCCCATTTCCTGACACTTCTTATTTTAATAAACAGAACACAAACATTAAGTTCCTATCCCAGCCTACACTGCCGTTTGGCTCATTACTTTGGACAATCCTAAGAAATAAAGCAATAATTTTGCTGTTTCATAGTACTATACCATATTGAACAGCTAGACTAACCATTGGCTTCTTGCTATAATAATGCAGTAATACTCTCATTGTATTCAAATTAAAACCAAAAGAAGAACTAAAATAAGTAAAAAAAAAACCAAATAAACAAAGACCCAAAAAAAGGCAAGACAATAATCCTGGTAACTTCTAATTTTTGAGAAGTAATTTTTATATCTAGACTTAAAATTGTGAATGCAGATTATTCTCAAAGAAAAGATGAAGAAAAAAATAAAATACTGCATACTTAGTTGAACTGAGGCCCTCAATGGTTGACATCATTTCATCATAAATATCTTCCTCTATCCTTCCCTTCTGAGATGAATTTCTGAGAACGAAATGAAGTCCATGTCACAAATGCTATTCAGAAACAATTAATGGCTACAGAGGACCATACTTTCTCAGTAGACAAGTGGGGTAAGCTACCAGGGAAAAATTAAACAAGAATGCTCCAAACTGATAAACAGACATCCACACGCCCTTTACTAAGCATTTCTCTAATTACTCAAATAATGCATTTTTTTAAAGACAATATTTTCATAAACTAAGAGAATGTTTCCCAAGTGAAAATCATCTACTTCGTTAACTCAGTGAAACAGGTACTGTTGTAAGCATTTCCACATATAGGGCCAATTTTCTATTACACTATGATGGCATACATGAATACTACTAACCAAAGACATACTCTGTAAAATATAGTATATAATTACTTGTAATATTATGTTAAACTTTTTATTTTGTACTATAATATTTACAAACAAATCCAGCGTCTATGAGTAAGAAAACTAAAAGCTGACGTAGCACAAGCTGTTAGAATATACAGTGTACAGCATATGAGGTGTTTTAATTTGTTTTCCATTGCTGTTTAGGTCTGTTACTTCCCTACTCCCCTCCCTCCTGCTACAGCCCATAAAGCAACATACAACCTGAATGACTGAGGGGCCAGTAAGATGAAGGGGGAGCTCCTTTTAGAGTCTGCTAACAATAACAAACGTGACCTGAGAAGCCTTTTAAAGGCCAAAAATTTAGCTTAACCTTTCTAATGCAGGAATACCATACACACAGTGATCAATCAACCAAAAGACCACGTGCTTGCAGTACACTGAAGTGAAGAGGAGCACAGGATCACATATTTTAAAAAAAGAAAGTACTGACAAACCTGTCGGAAGTTCTCTGGCGCCCAGTGGCACACAAAGGTATTTCCTAAATCAAACAAGGAATTAAGAATAAGTTAAACACCAAATGGCAAACAACTATTGAAAATAAACTTCAGGAAGCTGCCAAAAACATTTTTATTCATGAATAAAAATCAAGAACCATTCTCAAATAGAAAATCTTATCAAAATCAACCCTTCCCAGCAATGTTTTTTGCTTTAACAAGTGAGCATTTTCTGACCAAAAAAAAAAAATGTTAGAAAATAATTGAAGAGATCTTCCCTCTTATTTCTCTCCACACACTGAAATAACTAACATCAGCAGAGCCAAGGAGACTGGAAACCACTTCCACAAACCTGAATGGACGTATACTTAATTTAAGATTTACTTCAGCTATCTATCCACAGATTAGTACAGCCTTGCTGTGCCTCCAGGAGCACACCTAAAAGCATGCACATGTCCTCCTTTCAGCTTTCAGGGAGGGCACACGGAAGGAAAAAGTGAGTTTTCTTAAATTTTAAAATCTTAAAAATCTTAAGAATTCTTAATCTTAAAAATTCTTTACTGATAAAATCCTGTTGCAGGCACAGCATGTGCAGGGACTGTTTATTTTTATTCTATACATTTTAAGTAAATGTTGAGAGCAACTCTAGGCTGGGATAAATTTTCTTTTTTCCAAAACCACATGTAGCGAGCAGGACTGCAAGATGGAAAAATGGGGGGTGGGGTGGGGAGACAGTTAAAAAGTTTTACTTTGAAGGTCTGCTATGAGTACAACATGCTACAGATTGACAGAGTTTGAATACTTTTAAGTTCTGACAGAAATAGTTGTTGCACAGATACCTTCACACCTTCTGTGTATACATTTAACACCAAGAGTAACAGCAGAGATTCGGCCACAAAATCCATGTCAGATTTCAAGTTTCGCACCATAGACACGAAGAGCAGTTTGCAATTGTAGGATGACAATCACTACTTCAAACCTCACCTTTCGTCGCCTTCCTTGTGAACTCGAAGAGTCACTGCTCACGCTTTCTCTGTGGTTCAGGTGGGCAAAGGGCCTGGCTGCTCCCCAGGACTCTAAATAACGTGTCATCCGAACAGATGCTCGCATCTTCAGCCCATCATTAACTCTTGTTTTAGGGAGATGATTATTTGATATGCATTGTTTGGACTAACAGAAAAAAATACACTCATTTACAAAACAGAAAATGATACAAATTACAAAGAAATGGAGCTCTGTGTACTTGAGCGGTTTAGGACTATGCAATCTAGCTATTTAGTAGGACTCTAAACACACACCAGCAGTGTGTCAGCCAACCTTGCTTCCTTTATCTCATTTAATTAGTGTGAGCTAAAGCAAATCATGACATAATTAATTTGCTTCAGCTGCCTTTACAAGCCTTTGCTTGTAACACTGCAGCGTTCAAACTTCCTGGTTTATTTATGATGATGCTGGAGATTGCAGGATCTCACAAATAGATACAATTTCCTTGCAGTCAGCACAAGAGCAGGGGAAAAAGATTCCCAATTCCTGAGCTAGGGCGTATCAAAGCAGGGGTTAGGAGAAGATCCCACAAATCACAGCCTCGACATTAGAATATATGCCTACATCACAGGTGAAGAGTCAGGCAGTATATATAGGGTATACAGCAATTCCCTTGTGGGCCTAAAAGAAAGCTAAAACTACAGAATAAACCGATACATCAGTGACCACTTATTCTCTAACATTTCACAGGTATCTTCAAGTGAGCCGGGACCATTTTAATAGACTTAGATCCTCATTCTGAGAATACATGTTATGTACATGGCGGGGGGGGGGGGCAGTGTTGAGTATATAAAACATGCAGCAAAGATAAGACTGAGTTCCTGCTAATTAGAAGTGGCTCTATACTGTTCCTTCCTGTAAAGATCCTGAAGGAAACAAGTTTGTAATTTTCATTCTTTCTTCTTTTGAAATATTTTACTCATCAACCACAAGCCGATTCAAAATAGCAGTACTCCAGATGTTTGCAGTTACCAGGCTCTAAAGGAGTAACCAACAGTTGCTAACTTTACACCTTGAAAAGAAGGTCAATCTCTCATCGAAGATAGTGAGGAAGAACCTATTTTATAGGGAATATTTTATGTGAAAGTGGTCTCACAGTACAGGTATTCTTTCATTACTTCATCCCACCTTTTGACCTGGATTTGTGAGAGACACTTCATGCAAATACATCGTCAAATGTGTACTTTTCCTCTATGTGGACCGGATAAGAAGTTTCAGCATAACACTTACTACCTTCAAGCTAATAGTCCTACCATGAAACAGTAGGATGTGCTTTCAGATCTGAAGTCCCAAATCCAAGCTCTTCAGATGACTCATACCATGCTTTAATTCTGTTCCTGAATTAAAAAGGTTTATGCACCGCAGACAACTAGGTACTTAAAATGTATGTATATATTTGAATAAATATATATGTTTAAAAACATACACATACCCGTGGATCAACCACTAAGTAGGTTTTTATATTCATGGATTCAAGGTAAGGATCCCTCAGGTGTCCATTCCCTTCTTCTACTTCATAAGCTTTACCTAGGTGATTTAATGTTGCTTCAGTGATGTGTACGCGGCTGAGAAGGGGAGAAAGAACAAGAGACCCAAACACTTACAGAAAGGTCACATTAAGCATTTCATTTACATTTCAATGGCCACTGCTGACATTTCTGCTTTTCAGCCATCTTGTGCTTTGGCAGCCAACTGCAAAATCCTGCCAGTACTTAAAACCATATTTGCAATCCTTTACTGCAGTTCTTCCTCACACAACTTTCATAGCAAGCATGCTAAAAAACACTTCCCAGAATGAGATAGTATCAGTATAAAATTAAATTGAAATAAGCAGAGACGTATAAGAAACAAGAAAAAATGTGATCAAAGGAGATCTGATGACTGACGACAGACTCACAGGCAGGCTGTTTCAGATGGCAAGAGCTGCAAGGAAAGCTCACAAACAAAACACAAGCAAGGACTGTCCCATGCTAGAAATGCACGAGGAGGGGAGGAGATGGTTACAAAGTCTGGAAAAAAAAGCTGGAAAACGTGTTTTGTCAACTAGGAGAAGAATTCTGAAAGTCTGTCTTTTCTGACTGAAACAATCAGAGGAGAGCATAACACAGCAACACACTTCCAAGGGGAGCAGCTGGTATTATTCTGTACCCATTCACACTTTCCCATAAACATAATTTAGTTCAGTATCCCAAATCACATATTTCCATATAAATTACGAGTAATAACTTTCCATATAAGTTCTCAACAAGACACTTGAGTGTGTTCATAAAATAGCATTTCTTTTCTGATATTCTGTTTTCTCATTGTTCATCTTCCCACAGCTTTTCTCACTTTTTTTTGGCACAGAGGGGTTAAAACACTGTCAGCACACAGCTGGGAATAGAACATTTCCAGAATGGAAGCTGACAGTGTGCAGCACTCCTGCCTAACTACAGAGAGCAAGGGGATCTTGCTCACTGTCCCATCCTCCTCCTCTACTTACTTACATTGCATATAGGTTTGCCTAAAGATAATTTAGCCAAAACCTGGAGACCACTGCCCGTGCCTTCCCCCAAGGAAGAAGAAAAAATTCCTCGATTCTTTTGGAGCCAAAAGGTAAGAGTTTTGGAATATATAGGATGTACATTTTCATTTGTTTACTGATAATTGTCTCAAAAACCTGTTTTTTTAATTGTTACCTTGATTATGCAGTTTTGCAATAGAGATAAACCTTCAAATCTGAAATTTTAAAGCTTGCTCTAAAGCATCATTTTGTCCCATAGGGATTGAGGCATACGGGGTGATGTCTGTATTAACTGAGCCTTAAAACAGTCACGTACTGCAGCAAATTTTCTGCGGTTTTCCACTTATCTCAAAAGGCAGCACTATGCACCATTCTCCATTTTACCAGGCTTCCTCTCCCCTCTTCCCCAAACGACACACTGCCATACATTTCAGATCTTACTCAAAGTTTTTTCCATTTAAATTACTATGCTGATGATTTCTTAACAGTTACTAATGCTCAGCACATAACCAAAAGCTGCTGCTTCTGAAGCCGCCTCTCAAAGTCAAGCTGTAACATGCGCTACTGCACTCACCAGGCTAGTGCAGAATACCTAACATACTGCACTCAATTTCCTATGCTAACAGGCCTGAGAATAACACATTCTGATCTTTCAGACATATACATATTAGAGAGAATCGGTCATAAATGCATTTTTAATTTTGGTTTTATGCTACTCCTTTCTGCTTTACTAGCGTACTACATTGTTATGAAAGCAAATAATTTTTAAAATCGGAAAGAAGATGAACAAGGATACTCTGTCAATGGAAATAAAATATTTATAAAGCCAGAAGTTTTCCTGCATCCTTTCAAACATCTTTAGAATGCCTTCATTTATAGAAACCCAAAACATACATACTTCCTACTTTAACTAAAAACCTCAAGCTGCTCCCAGTGACAAAACTTCTGCTTCCAAGGTGCAGGACTAGCTAACATGGGAATGGGGAATCCCAGACACATCATTTTTCTGCAGAGCAGGAAACAAATATAACATAATATTTGCATAACAAATAGAAACCTATCCTCCCTGTAAGGCTCAGTCTTCCACAAATGGAAGGTTTCCTCTGGCTAGTTTTGAAACACGTAAGCGACTGCTTGACATGTATAAATATAGGAAGTATTAAGCATAATGTTTCACAATCAGCAAGCCAACCTAAACCAACTTTATCAAACATAAGCATGAAGAACTCAATGGAATAACCAAAGTTTTCAAGATTAGGCAATGGTCCTAAACATGACTAAGAAAAGTATGTTTTCGTGCCATATTCGGAGTCGTGTTGTTTGCTTTACCAACAAAAGAAACTTTACAACTCTGTATTCTTGTTTAATCATGCTGAGTCAACACACTAAAACACTCAACTTGCATAGTATTGCAACTGTTATCCAAGCTCCAATTAGTTTTCTTTCTGTTTCGGTTACCAATGCAAGAAAATAATTTGACACTGATACCCCCTTGCCACTTCACAGAAATTAACTTTTAAGTTACAAGCATATACCTAAAAGCTGTCTGAGGCATAGAAATAAGAAGAAACCATATAACGTCACTCGGTAGGACCACTTTTCAAGAGAAACCAATACTTTAATGCTTAAACATATACACACCTGAATGCCATTCAATTAATAAGTACTAAATTGCACAGACTACCAAGAACCTACAAAATCATGGTCTCATTTGGAAATAGAACAAGGGAAACATGAAAGGGAAAAGGGGGAAAAGGGAAAAAAGATTAGTTTCTTAGCTGAATTCTAATCCCCAAGCTCAACTTCGAAAATAGGGAAAAAAGTGTACTTTCCTAAATGAGGAAAATACAAAACAGTGGTGCTATTTAAAAACATTTCTATTTGTCCTTTTCAATAAGCATCTTCAAAAAGGCCACATGAATTTCAACCTCAGACCCAATCCTCTGCACTGCTGAGCAGCACACGGCATGTTACATTACTGCTTTGCCTCAGCTCTTCCACTCAGGACTACTCGCTTTCCTTCCCATTCTGCCAAGAGCAGACAAATGCTATGCAAAGAAAATATGCAACAACCAACAGCTCCAAACTCTCCTTGCTTGGATGCTCCTCATCTGGCTGCATTTTAATTTCCAAGTTGTGTTTTCTTGGGAGGGTGAGGGGTGGGAGTGTGAATATAGAGCTAATATAAATCAAGTGGGACTGATCGATATGTTAACAGAAACGGTAGCTAAATATGCAGCTTTGCCTTGTCAATGTAAGTAGCATATCTACTCTTCAGCTGAACTTACAAATATAGTATTATCCCTGTGTACAACGTGAATTAACTAAGTCAACATAATACACTGCTGAAGACACAGAAGTTTCTCCAGTAAAGGGAAGGTCAAGCAGCGGTCCCTTGCCTAAGAATAGAAGTTTATAGTTCATTGAAAACATAATCAAAAAATATTAACATTTTACAACTCTGGTAAGTACACGTTTGTCCTATTTTCATCATCCCATTATAAGAATTTGTGTCATGGCATAGCTACAAATTCCAGACTCATAAACCAGGATTATGAAAACCATGATAACAGAGTGAATCAGCACCAACAGGGAAGATCCTCACCCAGGCACACCCGCAGACTCCATGCGGTTCGCTAAGGACACATCGTGTGACCAGACATCATACTGCCACTTCCGGAGGCCAATCACACCGCACAGCACGTTCCCAGAATGAATACCAACCCTCATGTTGATATCCACTCCTGTGGCTTCTCTCACCTGCCTGTGGAGGGAGGAGGGTATTAGAGCTTAAGTTCTGATCTTCTCACTTCCTCCTGGAGGTCTGTTAAGGTTTAGTCTCATTATATACTTAGTGCAAAGACAAGAGACAAACCTATGACCTGATGCATAACTATCCAAGTACAGCTAATAAATACACTTTGAATGTTGACAAGAAAACTAAGAATGACTTAATCAGTATCTTCATAGCCTTGATACATTAAAAAGCCTTCTGTGCTATACTTACTTTATTGCTTCACACATGTCAAGTCCCATTTTAACACAGTTCCTGGCATGAACCGGTAAGGACACAGGTAGGCCTGAGACACAGTAGTAGCAGTCTCCCAGGATTTTTATTCTCATGCATTCATTCTCCTGTGAAATTATGGCAAACATACTTAACAGAAAAAAAAAAAAAAAGAGAAAAAAGAAAAAGAACTGCACGTAGGCTAAGGACACCAAAACTAGGACTTGTCTATATCCTTTTGAGAAAGTCAAGCTTAATTCAATCCTTGTTGAAGCAAAGCTTACTTTTCCTCTCCCACATCCAAATGCCTGGATGTTGCTCACTGGAGGGTAAGAGAAATGACCACTTCAAGCATTTCTGAAACAAAATCATCTTACTAGTTCCGACTTTATTCTTGGAACCATTTGCTATTGAGAAACTATAAACAAAAATAAAACTGTCACAGAATTTACCACCTGAAGGATGAAATCTATATATCTATCTTTTAATCTCTGTCTTCATTAACACCTGAATTACAGGCAGGTTGTTTACCTTTTCCTCAATTTTTGCATGGCAGCCTCCTAAGTAACATTGTGCAGTATCATAAAACTGGCACAGAATTTAAGGAGAAGTTAGGAATTAAAATGCCCAACTTGGTAGCTCTGCAGAAGCAGAATGCTTTTTTTTTGTTTCAAATATGACTGAAGAGTAAGCCAGCACACGCTACAGTTCGCTACTGCTAATAAAAAAATCGCAATACTACCTGGCAGTAGAAAACATTTTCCTAACTGTGCAACAGAGGATACTGCTGCCCATTACTGGCTGGAGAGAGGGAAGGGGAAGAGCAAAAAGCTCCTCATACTGTCTTTTGTTAAAACATTACTGAATAATTTTAACTACAAAGGTTGCAAGCAAACCATGGCTAATTCTGCAAGGCTGTATACTGTTTGACTGATGAGTAGAGATGGCTTAATTTGGGCCAGCGGACACCTTCAGCTGCCCAACCCTGCCCGCTGTGGGAACAGCCCAGCAATTCTTCAGTCAACTCCAAGATACCCTAACTTACAACCAGCTCAAATCAGTGACAGTTTACCAAACTAAGCTGTTCATCAATGAAAGCCTTAAGAGAATATCCACCATTCGCCACTATCTCAAGCCATCCAGTATGCTCTGAGCATTGCAGCAGGCAACAAGCTTAGATAGCCCTGTGCTTCAGTTTCAGAGACCAACAGGAGAACCTAGCCCTAGGTTAGAGCTCTTAGGCTTCAGTAGCCAGCTCAGTGGCCAGGTTAGCCACTGACTTTTATTAGGTAAATTGGAGCCTAAAACTTTTTTACATTATGGAAAAGATGACTGAGAATACCCCCAGGGCAAACAAAAATAGCACAAAAAGCGGGAATCTCTTCTTATGGCTCAACCACAGAGTTGCAAAAGACCCTGACTTTAAACGGTGCAATTTACAGACAGAAGTCAGAAATTAAAACATATGACTCAAAATCTGGAATATTTTCTGTTTTGGTATATGAGGAACAGTTTCAAAAAGTGACCACATGCCTTGAACCTCAGCTTCTACTCTGGCATAAAAAGCTCTTGGCAACTAAGATGACCTGACTTACTCTGTGTGTTCTTAATAGCTGCTTCGCAACAATACAATACAGTTAATATGACTCTCTTATTTGCCAGTACTTGAAGTTTTAACAGTAACTGAATTCATATAAATACAAAGACTAGCAATGTCACTTAGTCCAAAAGGTTAACTAGGATTTTATAGCCAGGATTTAATCAGTGATATATTTAAGAATTTATTCAATGACATCCACAACCATTTAATTAAAGCAATTTCACTCATCTGCTATATTAATAATTTTAGAGTTTTCCCTTCCCCCACTTTTTCTGAAGAATTTTTAGAATTTCACAAACCCGAGATTTTCCAAGTCCATTAATTTTCTAATTTGCGTTCAGTATATCCAAATATAGTCAATTACAAAAATCAAACCAACATCTTTAAACCACAGGAAGTTTTGATAGGTAGTCGCTAGCCGTGACTTACGCTTTACCAGTGCTAAATTTCCAGAAACAGAATTTGGGTTGATATTTGTTTTTTTGATGTCACATAGGATACAACAAAATGCAGCGTTTATTTTCCTAAAGCCATATTTGCCTCACAATACTAACAGAAAAATCAACAGATATGACAGAACATATACCCAAGATTATGTTCAGTTTTAGAGGATAACAGAAATCATCGCACAGAGTCAATCATGCAAACATGTATATGAGTTCTCAGATTACAGGAACTGTATCAAAAACTGAGTTTGTGATTACAGTGGCAAAGAAATTAACCTCAAGCAGCACTTGGAAGTGAAAAGAAGTACTGCCAGCCTGGAGGGTCAGTAGTGAGGGTACGTCTTAATAGGGACTGTTTTAATCTACTTACACTTTTCTGTAAGTATCCATTACTAATTATTACTCCTGAGCTACAGAACTCCTTGGTCTGATGCAGTATGACTGAATTTATGAATTTAAATGTGTGCCTGAGAGTTCCCCATTTGTAGAGCCAACAAACAATCCTTCTAACTGAACACAGCAAAGCTCCTCAATAGAGCTTGTATACAGTACAAGCCCTCTTACAGCCCTGTTACAATAATTTATTGCCATCAGACAATTCCGTGAACAATACAGATAAACCTCCAGACTCTAGAATGGGAATTACAGTAACACCTTGCTAAATTTCATATTTATGTTTTAAATTTTGGTTTTGTTTTAATGTGACTTTGCTAGTTACTGTTAAAGACAAAGCAGTCTTCCCTTCGTGACTTCACAAGCAACCAACTGCCTTTTCTCTTGCGGGAAAGACTTCTTGTTTTTCCAGTGGCAGCCTTTATCCCTGCTGCACAACAAACCGCAACACTTACCTTTGCAATCTGATCAAACTTTCCAAAAAGTTCATTCAGCATCACTACTAGTTCCTTAGGAGAGCAGTCACTGGCAAGGCGAGTAAATCCTACAATGTCTGCATAAAGAATGCTAGACAAGAACAAAAGGAAAAAACAACATAACTGAAATATGAAGATATGTCTATTCCACAGTCAACTTAAATATTAAAATGTATTTAATAGAAAGCATCTCTCTCTTTGGAAAACAACTCCAGAAAAAAGGGTTCAAGTACCTCAATGGATTTAGAAGACAGAACATCAGTTCAGGACACATTATCTTCCCACCACAGGAAAGAAGCTTACTTCTGCCTGAAAGTCTACCTCCAGATTTTAATTTCAGCGGACCATATACACTGATAAGAATCAGCAGCTTACGCATTAATACAATTACTTCTAGAGTTTCCACCTACCTAACATTTTGGTGCCTTTTTACATATAGACTGTGGAAGTTGTTGTCATGCATTTGCCTATTATCATTAGTTTCCTTTAGTCGCTCTATGATTGCTAACTTCATTTCCATAGAGATATGAGCTGGCAGTATGGATAAAAGCAAATTTTCCTAAAAGGAGAGGCAAAAAATGAATGATGCAAAATTCTTAACACAGTAAATTTAAAACTGCAGGATTTTAGTGACTGCAAGAAGGAATTAAAAAAAATAAAATGCCTTTATTCAAATAGTTTTTTAGTAACGCATGTCAGGTTTTCCAGAAAATATTTTTACATTTCTGTTCTCAGAATCCCCGATTTTACACTTAAGTAAGGATGTTGCACATTTTTTTGTGTATTTCTTGTGACCTAGATGAGACAGCTCTGTAACCAGAATTCAGTATTTAGTACTACAATTTCTGGATAAATGAAAACTTTTTTCCACCAGTCTCTGTTATGTTAGCATTACCTGATAAAGCTTCTGGTAAAAGCTTGTATTCTGTAACAATCTATGCAGTATTAAAAACCCTTAGGAATTCTCAGATGCTGGAAAAGCAGCAACGGATATCAAAGTGTCGACAACGTGCTGCTATAGCTTAAATGAACCAGGAACTGATGCCACTGAAATAGTCTTTTGAACTGAGTGAGAATACAGACTCTTCAAAACCCACTTACATTGTTTGACTATTCAGTGCACTGTTTTACACTGGCTTTGACTCAAAAGCCCATTCTTTAAAGATGACCCTGCTAAGTTGCTGGGCAGAAGAGGAAGACAAAAAGAGAGTACTTTTAACCGCTCCAGAGACAGAGTCACCCACAGAAGAGGAAATGTTGCATGGAGCAGCTACAAGTAGGAACTTTTTCAGATGACATTGTCAGCAAGGTCAAAACATTGTGTAACTGAGTAAAATGCTGTCCCTTTGGACCAAATTTTGTCCACTTTTCCTGAATATCTGATGCAGCAGTATACAGATGGTAGTAAGCTGCCAGGGTTACTTAATCGGTGCCTGCCACCAGAATTTCTTACGATGGCAGTGGGAAGAGGGAGTCCTTGAGCAATAAGTATGGACTACAGTAGGTATAGACAGCAGTTTAGTTTGAGACTGCCCCCAGAAACAGAAACACCTCCTTCCCCTCCTCTAGCACTAGGAGAGTCAACCTTGGGGAACAATTTAAACTGACAGCAGAGCCCCAGTGAATGTAACGGGGCCATTTGAGGCTGACACATAACACAGTTTTCAAGGAAGTGACGATGAACCCTGAACTGCATTTCTCACATCATTTTCACAGAGAAAAAGCAGGTGGCAAAAAGGAGACTCAAAATTGTGTGACAAATTACAACACAGATGAAAAGAAAGCTGTCCATGCACTTAAGCACATCTACACTTCAAACAAGCAACCATAGAAAAACCACCAACACCAAAAAACAAGAACAACCAACCATGCAAGTTACCACATCGCCCAAAGAATGGGAGCACACTGCCTGTGTAAGCCGATTAGTTGCTTCTCTGGCTGCTGCATAGGGAAATTCTGGCAAGACTTTCATGCAGATTTGTCATCTCATCTCACAAGATTAGCATCAGAGGGCAGATCGTACTAGCAGTGTGGCATTTCGTCTTTTCAATTTGATCAAGTCAGTCACTTTTCAGACCCTTCCTTTTATCTAACAATTGGTGGGCAAAGAACTCGGTACACATCAGCCTTCTACAGCTGCTGTTCTTAACCCTACTTTTACCAGGATAAAAGAGGATTTTTTTCTCCCTTAGGCTCCAATTTTCTCCTTCTAGCAAAAGACAAATAGTTCATGCTTTCCTTGGTCACTTTTCTTTTTTTGAATGCTAAAGTATTATTTGTTCTTGTATTTTCTCGTCTCACAAACTAACTGCTGAAAATACCTTACAAGTATTTTCCAGGGTATTAAGGGCATGTTCTTTTAAGTTACCTTGGGCCAGTAACATTTTATACTAGGAAAAAAGTAACTAAAATAACTGGCAATTACATTCCTGTTACAAATACTGTGATTTTCATACAGACAAGCCAGAGAACAGCTTCCTCCCTTTGACTTCCTTCTTTTGTTACACATGGCACAATTTTTATTTTTGACACTAGGTGGGTATCACAAAGATTGGACCAAGCCTTTCAACACGCATTAGTCACCAACCTTATAAAATTATACAGACTTTAGGAATGAAAACAAGCAATTCAGAACATTAATTAGTTCACTCACTTGTTGCCTCTTTTCAATCTTCAGTTTCATTCGGACCTGAATGCACTTTAATGTGTATCTGTACAAATCCCACGAAGCAACCTGCATTTGGCGTTTGTGAAATGCACCCATCAAGTTACCACAAAGAAAAATGACAGCATTGGCAAGTAGCTGCACAAGAAGAAAAATATTTACCTACTGGAGAACAGTCATTGATACCTCACTAATACACATACTAGTCCCTTATAAACAATCAATCCCAGCCATGTTCAATTTTTATCTTATTGTCACACACCAAATCAGTATTCCAATTAGCCAGGATGTACCTGGGAAATATAAGCTAACTTTCACAGTCACAGGCATGCCGGTATGAACATACAGTAACATAATGAAAGAGAAAATTGTGCTATATCATTTAACATTTATTTGCAGGCATCAGTGAGTTAGGGAGAAACCAGTCTACAAACTCATGCATCAGCATGCTTTGTGAAGTCTGACACACACCTGCATCAAAAGAGCTGGGGTGCTCCTTTGAACACACCCTATTAATAAGTGTTGGGAACCCTGAAAGCACCCAGTAGCACTCCCATGCCCTGCTGACTCCGCAGGGTAGCAACGGCCCTTTTGATCCACCCTGTAGGCAGTGCCAGATGAAGTTAGACAGAACCATCTGAAACTGCACAGATTGGGAAGAATGATTGTGACAAAGCTTGTCATATTTTCAGTAACTTAGTTAAAAACATAAAATAATAATTCTGCTTCTTTCACTTAGGTCAGAAAACCTGAAGATGAAAATAATCTGAAAACCTCAGATTGAAATAATTGCAATTTTATGAAAAGCATGCAAAACACATTGGGCCCAAGCTCCAAATCCATGAATTTGGAACATCCATGTGGAATTTTGGAACTTATCTAAACAGGATAGTTATGCCGATATCAAATGGTAATATGACTAGGCTATTTAATTACTTAATCAAGTAGTATTTCCTTACCTGAAATAGAATGGATTCTTTATTTTCCTGAGAAGTCGTGCTTACCACAACACTTAGAACAATAATATGGGAGAGCGCAGAAAGCACACTAATTATGACAGCACCTCTCATCCCAAAGGGTAGCATGGTATAAACTGTGAAGATTATGAATAGAAAGAATGGCACCTTTGGAAAGAAACAAAGAAAGAAAGAAAAAAAAAAAAAAGAATCACACATACATGTTATTAAGTGCCTGCCAAAAATCACTATGGAACAAAGAGGAAAGTAGCAGGATTCTTGCTCATTTTCAGGCTGAATAATTAACTATTGATGCTTCAAAAGCACAATTAAAAACATAAGGACAGCAGTAGTCCTTTGAGGGAATTAGCAGCTACAGATTCATAGATAAGACAGTTTAACATGACATATCACCTTTAAGTTTTTCACTTGTCCTTGCCCTTCATCCTTAATTTATCCATTACAGCTGAAGATGCACTTTGTACATCACGTATCGGGAACAGTGTATTGCAAGGATAGCAACATTGAATAGAATCATATTTCTCATCTTCTCCAAGTTATTACTCTGATTTTAACATCACCCCGTAACATGTGCATGTTTACTCCATATTCAATAAATACCAAAAATCCAACCAATGTTCCCTGGTGCTGACACAAAAGAATACTCATTATCACCACTAACTACATGTTTAGCTGCACAGATTTTACATAATGCACAATGGTCCACTAAACTGCTAGGGATCAGAAGGAAGCTCTATAAAACTTGAATCAATATTTATAGATTTGTTACAGCGTTTAGCTCATCTATATGGAAACTAACAATCCTGATCAGAGGAAAATATTGCGGTGTTCCTGGCTCAGCTCCGTCTCATCGTTGCAACTCAACTTGTGCCATTCCAGACATGAGCGTCCGTCAAGGAAGTCTCAAGGCCCAGTCTGCACTTAAATGTTTTGCCAGAATAGATAGCTTGGTTGGGACAACAATAAACAAACAAGCAAATAAAAGTTTTCATTCAATAAAAGTAATCTTTTCATGTTCATCTTTACTATTTTAGGAGGATTAATAAAATCATCTTCTGCCATACGTACAACCGCTACCACATAATGTTCTGAACGCTGTGTAATAGTTTTATTAGCATGGACAAGCAAAGGTCATACCTGCATTTAAATAGTATCTTTAATTAGTGATAAATTCATAACTTCAGATAAATTTCTGAAATGAACCTATTCACTTCTACTTTCTAATCTGAAATGAACCTATTCACTTCTACTTTGTAATCTAGCGTCTCCTTATATTTTAGGCTTTTAATCAACATCAATGAGTTATTACCACATGACAACAACACATGACATTGGCTTCCAGTGCTGAAAGCAGCAAAACCAGATCTTGCTTCATTACATGTTTGTACTTATAGTTAAGAACAGTAAATTTTCTTTTTTCCTAAGGTAATAACTTCTCCCTTAAGTTAAAAAATACTGAATAGCAACTGTAAATACACAGTGCTGGATCCAGGCCATAATACAAATCAGATTTTGGTTGTTTAACTGATAATTTACATCCATCTATATTTGAAATAAAGAGGGGAAGGGGAAGAGTCAGTAAAACAAGATAAAAAGTCATTTTCATTTCATTAAAAACTCTTCTGTTTACATTATGAGAGCTTAGGAGGAGTTTCCTACAGATTATGATATTTTTGGCATCATGAAATCAACCGTCTTCTGATCAGAGATACTAAGCAATGAACTTCAGCCACACCCAGCTATGCCAGGATGTGTCATTAATTCTTATTGTTCACTTCACCTCTCCCAGTGATTTGAAAATATGCTCCCTAGGGCACACCCAGCTCCGGAGTCCTTTATACATTTCTTGAACACGACTCTGACCCATATGAATTAAAAAAGCAAGTATTATTAATGAAAAAATCTCTTAATGATGAATTCATAGTAATTAAGATTTAGGAAAAAATCTTAAATAAAAATACAATTCAGTTACAACTTAAAGATGCAATTCGTGCATAGATTTATGCAGTTATCCAATTTTCTCAGCTGAACTGTATTTTCCCTATAATAAAGAATACAAACTAAAATTGACTAGAATAAACCAATACAACCAATTTAAGAAAGTGAACCTAGATCTCAAGAAAAAATTATTATGCAGTTATAACATTCAGAACAAATACAGCACACAAACACATTCATATATAGTGACTACCAGTTCTATGGAAGTATCTCAATGAACAAGATATACACACCTGTTCCCACAGTTGATAATCATTTTCTTTTTCAAAAAGAGATACATATCCTACGATTAAGAAGCAAATCCAAATCATAACTCCAAATAACGTTAGCCATCTCCGAAATAGCGATTCAATACATAAAAGTAAGTACATGACTGCAAATATGACCAGAGCAGCACATACTACAGTAATGAAGGCAAGATGATAACGTGCTCCCTGCAAAAGCAAAACAAAGTGTTATGTTTGGTCCAAATGTCCCCTTTAGAAAAAAAATGGAAAATGCATCTATACTGTCCTGGAAACAGCTTAGATAGCTTTAAAATATGCTAACCTGAGTTCCTAAGTAGTCTAGCTGTGGCAGCATTAACACTTTCTGATACTCACACATACAGAGGTAATACCACCATTATTATTTCCCAAATTAGTGGTTTTGGTTTTGTCTTTGATGCTAAGTTCTAACTATACTATATCGTACAATGCAGATGTACCCAAAGAAATGCGTTTAAGGAGTTCAAGCTTTGCTAAAAAGGAGTGTAACAGCTATTTCCCTAATTTTTACAGGAGATGACTTGTAACATACAAATAGTGTTGCCACTTCTTTCCTTTTTTAAGAAATAAAAGCTAAAAGGGGATAGAAGTGCAATTGGTAAGATTAGATTTGTTGCTAAAGAAACACTTAAAGACACTTTATCATGAAGCATAGTATTTGGAAAGCAGTGTTAGAATGCAGTGAAGGATTGTAACAGCTTCCTTATTACCTTTTTACAACATTATCTTTAAACCAGCTCTCCTTTTTTACCAGCTGTCAACTGGGCTGTCTTGAAGAACACGTATTTTCTTTACAGAAAATCATGTTATGCTACACAGCAAAAAATTATTTAAGCTGCATCTTTCCTATGCCTATAGGATCCCTGCTCTTTATGACTGTAAGATCCCTGCTCTTTGCTAACTAACTATCAATTGAACAGACACCCATTGTACTGAGATTCCTGTGGTGTTTTTACTACCAAAAAAAAAAAAAAAAAGAATATCTACAAATCCTTTAAAAAAAAATCACCTCAGGAATTCATAACCAATGAATCGCTATATTATTTTACATTTCTTAGGTTACTCTAAAAACAAAATATGAGAAAAGCAGGACATTTTAAGTTATGTTCCAGTTCTTTCTTTGGTCCCTTTATTACTTATTTACTATCGTAGCTACCATTTAGCATAGATTATGATTTGTTCACAACATACAGGAAGGAAAGAACAATCCTTATAGTAACTGTGCACGTGCCTAACACCACCATCTTCTCCCTCCTCTGTCCCTTCAAAAACATACACAGCATTACATACACAATTACTTGACTTCTTTCAACATTGCAACTTTGATACCATGTGGCTCAAAAAATTATTTAGCCTGAAAGGTTCTGTGTGCTGTTATAGTGATTCCTCATCATCTTTGAAAATATCAAACACAGAGGAAAAAAGTATACTCACATCAATGACAAAAAAGATTATAATTAGAGTAGTCCAGAAGATGGTTGCAATGAAGAGCAGCAATAGCAGGAGTGGATGCTGCTGGCTTGTATAGCGGTACTTCTCATAGAGCGGGTCTGATATCCTGCAGTCATCACTTTCGTTGAAAAAGTATTTACCTTTAGCTGGCATTTTCTCCCAGGTTGGCTGCTATTTCTCTCGGTTCCCCGTGCACACAATAAGACACAGCTGAACCTACTGCTTCAAAGAGAAGTTTTGTCTTCTTGCTGCTGCCTCTGCAATCTTTAGGCACACTGAGTAACCTGCGTTCTCCGATTTTACTTCTCATGAGCATTAACTTCGGATTTCCAATGCAACCAAAAGCAAAAGACTTAGCCTCCCCAAAACCACAGGCAATTCATCATCAGCTCTACGCATGAATATCTAGATCAACTTGTATTTGTGCAGCTAGGAGTTTTTGGCGTGGGTTTGGGTTTTTTTTAAATTATTATTTTGCAAGTCTCTAACTCCTTTTCATAAGCTTGAATCTCACTTCCTGGGATGAACTCTGCAAAGAGACAATATTATTAAATTAATGCGTTCATTTAAGTGTACACAGTGTTTCCCAAGGTGGTGGTGGTGGGGAAGTACATTCCTTAAACTTCCTATCTGCACGCTCTAACCAGCGAGCAAAAGCTGTTTCTTGCTGGTGGGGGTGGAAGCCCAACAGCCCCGTGCGTGGGCAATGCTGCCCAGCAGCAGCAGAGGCAGGGCTCGGGCACTGCTCACCAATGGCTGCTCTGCGCACACCACTGCACCCTTCTCTAGCAACTGAAACGTTTTCCTATGAAAAATGTATTAAATTTATTTTGTTTCCTTTTGACTAAATAACATCACTTCCATGAGCACACTGTGTAACTGAATACTAACAACTCTTTTGAAGCGATGCGCGCACCTGTATATATGTATATATATAAAAATCTTTAATCACAATACACATTGTTTGTATTCTTTTTCAAAACATGCATCTTAATTTTTAAGAAAACCTTTTTTTATTCCTTTCACACTCGAATTAAAAGGCATAGAAAATGAGAAAAGAATACAGCTATCCAAGCCAAAATTCATTAAGCTTTTTTAAAAAAAGATACTTAATATCTAGTTCTGTATATTTCATTCAACTCTAATTAATAGTGTTTCCAAGGCAATAGGTGTGTTCCGTTAACAATGAACATTAAGGAATGAACTGTATTGTTACTAGTGACCAATGTTTTTCCAATAGATTCATGAATTTAGTTCGTTCAATGCCAAGAGACGTAAAACAAAAAAAGCAGGGGGATGGGATGGAGGAAAGCATGAAAAACAGGATTTCAGAAGAAGTCTTATTAAAACTTGATAACGGGACAACAGCTTCTTTGCCACTTGACTGCCGTCACCATGGTGCCTAAGGCCATTGCTCCGGGGAGAAAGAACCCACTAAAAGACTTGTAGAAAAGCCAAATCCTAGCCAGTTACCCTCAAAAGGCAAAATGCTTAACCACACACATGTGTTAGCCTGCATTCACACAACAACCAGAAGTGGTGTTAATGAAAAAGTTTCAGAAACCATACTGAATGATTTAGCCTATGTAAATAGAGTCAGACACTAGCATACTACCCAATTATTACTGACCAAACAGGCAAAATCAGATATACCAATACCGAGACCGGACCAAAAAATGTGAATTTTTGCAGCAAAATGAGTAACTACAACTTCTTGCCTGGATTATATCACAAACTTGGATTAATCACAAAAAGAGAAAAGACCATATTGCATGACTTTTATTCAGTAACACCCAGAATAAACTCAAATATGTATTAAAACCTGAAATAAAATGGAAGGCATCTTTCAATACATCTTTCCCTTGTGCAGCTCATGGTACACCTAATCCTTCTCCTGTACTGGTTATTACTGAGCTTTCCTTCATAATAAAAGGACACCCATTTTTCACCTGAAAAAATTCTTCTGGTACTTGTACAATGTGCATGTACATAATAATGTTCTTGCAAAGGTGTGTGAATGTGTCACAGAAATCACTAACACTTAAAGGAGATGCCAAGAAGAAATTGAAACATTCAAATCATGCCCTAATGCATTTTCCACGTCATACAGGTGACTGCAGAATTAGTTCACTTGAGTGTAAGCCATTTTTTTCTCAAGAGGAAACTATCAGAAGGTGTGAACAGGGACAAGTACTTTAATCTGAATTTATCTTTCAGTAACGAAGGCAACTCCCTATAGACAGTGGGAAGGTTACGACTGTGATGCACCAGAGAGGCAGACAACTTGCTAAATAGCCTGAAGAATTCCTTCACCATGAGGGTGGGGATGCAGGAACACACTGCCTGATGTGACCCACTACATGTAAGGGTCAACAGGCTTGCCATCCCATTTCCCTCTAAAAGTGTATTTGCACAATAAAACCAATGAAAAAGTTATTTAATATGCTTGCAGAAATACGATTTTGAGGGCATTTTTTTATGATAATAGGTATTTTGAGAGGCAGCTTTATTTTTCCAGTTAGCAGAACCAAATCCATTTTCTAAAAATAACTATTCATTGCTAAGCAGTAATACATTCACAATTATGAGAGACACGTAATCCCATTTTGGGCTACTTAATATTGAAATCCAAGAAAAATAACTTCACAAATTGCTTTCTGTAACTTATTCTTCTGACCATGTTAATGAAAAAACACCACCAGGAACAATCTTTATTCTACAGAACAATACCGTGTGGCTGTGTTTCAGTTATCTAATGTTCAAAAGATGAAAAAGATATCAAATGTCAGCTTGAACTATCTCTGAATATTATTTAAGAGTTTTACAGGACACCAAGTTGAAGAGACATATCTTTTCAATTGTTTAATCCATTTCAATAAAAAGAAAGATTGCTACCTTATTGATTTGTTTATTCCTCCGCTGATCTTCGTAGATATGCATTACAAGTAATTATGAATGACTCCTGGGTCATAACATTTTCTTCTCAAAACTCTGTTAGGTAAAGAAACACCCAAACAGTACTTTATTGGTTTAGCAAGAATCTATAATCATAAATGCTATTTTGAGATGAATAATACAACTCTGAACTAGTTTCAATTTGCAACCCATGTCCCACTACCACCCCCTTTTTAAAACCTACCACAGAGCAACTTCTGCTCCTTCAGTCAAATATTTTTTAAATTACAAGTTACTTGCAACACACAAAATTAGCTATTTGATGCAATTACCCATTGGTTGAATAAACACATTTTTACATGTGACAAATGTAATGACTTGCTAATCATCATCTTAGAATTGAAAACAGAAATATACACATGCACATTAGTACAGGAATTGTATTTCAGCTCCAAAACAACTACACACACTTAAACAGCTTTTTGCCACTTTTTTTTTTTTTTTTAAACATTACTGGCATTACCTCTTTACATTAACATACAAGACTATCTTTTGTTTAAGAAACTGTAATAGACTTAACTGAAAGTCACCAGTTTTTGTGCCCTTTTCCCTTCTCTGAATTTTTTCTGGCAACCTTCTGAAGATGTAGAGGAAACACTTGAGAGAGAGAAAAAGATTCTGTCTCATGGATGGCATCACACACTAGTAAAATCATCAATTTAACACACTCCTGTTTATACATTTAAGGATCACGTGAGCCCTGTGCACCACAGCATCACTTTTGCTTTTTTTGGTCATTGTTTCTTGGAGATTTGCTGTTCTGACACCACAAGAGGGGTGTAACCCTGAAACGACAACAGGCCGCAAAAACCAAACAGCACTCCCAGAAGCACCAGTGGCAAACACACCAAGCCAAATAGGAACTGGATCTGGGCTGCTGCCATAAAATCATGGAGCTCTAATCATCAGTTTATTGAGAAAAAGCCTCGTTTCTTTAGAAGCCTTCACTGTGTTCTTAAGACTTAGAAAGGAGAAGGAACAATTTTTCAACCAGATTAGTATATATAAGAAACAAACCCAGCTGTATGGGTTGGAAACTGCACTGAGAACCTACAGGGACATCTACCAAATAAACAAATACAATTTAGTCAGATCTGGGTGAGCTCCACAGCCATCTGCATGCCAATTAACGTGAAAAACATTTGGTCAGGTAAAGAAATTTGCCCAATGAATATGTAAGAACAAACATTGGACATGTGATAGGCATAAAAAATTGGGACAACAGGATTCCTTCCAGAACATGAATCAGAACAAACGGATTTGTCTAGGTAAGCACTGGGCAAGACCTGGTGCACATGCACAGCCACCCTTCCCTTGCAAGCAAAAAAGACAACATTTCTATCTTCCACAGTTCTGACTCTCTATGCTTTCCTTCTCACAGATAAGAATTTTCAAGCATTACCAAACTCTCCAGTCTCCTACTGGCAAAGCCATAGGATTTTGTTACAAAAAAATATGAAAGCAAACATTTCATTAGGCTACTAGGCTTGCACTGAAGCTCTTTTGTTCTCCTGGGGTAGTTAAAACTGTCCACAGTGCTTTGTGTCAATACACAACGTTTTCTGAAGAATTGGACTGGGCTCAACAGTTGCAGAATAGACATGACCATACTACAGAGCCTATAGAGACCAAGTGTTTTAAAGAAAACTAACTGAAATGTGATACACTAACAAGTCATATTACAAAAGCCAGAGAAGCTTGCTTCTTTTGCAGTTTGCTCCAGACAAGTAGCTACAATAAAAGCAAGTCTGTTCTCAAGGAAAACTAACCTGGGAAGATGCATCACACAGACCAACACTTTACTGAGGCAAACAAAGTTCAGGGCAGACGAGGCAAATTAGCTGATGGGGTGAGAACACAATTCCTTGTGCCCCCAAAGCAGCAAGGACTTCCCTCACTTCCTATTTCCAGCCTTGTCATAAAAAATATGCAACATTTCACTAGGTAACAGCCTTCACCTCACACATTTGTACTGCAGGCATATTTTCATAATATATTTTCATAACATAGCTAGTTACTAAACAGAGCATTCTTCCTCCCATCTTATTTTCTAAATAGGCTATTACTACTTTCCAAGGTACGTCAGCACTGTATTTTCAATTCTAATAGCCAGCTGTCACCCAAATAATTTTGTTAGCATGTCAAATTTCATTCCCTGGTCAGGTGATCATCTGTACAATAATGTACATGTTTTGAGATGGAAGTGATTTTTGCCTCCCAGCGATTCATTCAGCCCTACCTGTGCATATTCCAACCAGCATAGATGAAGCAAGCACTGAACAGCCAGGAAAAATCAAGCTGATTTTTCTATCAACTTGAAATAGAATCACATCAAATTCTTGCATTTCAGAAGCCCCTTGAAGCTTCTGGCTGCAAAGGTTTTATTTCTCCAAAATAATATTGAACGGGCAAATGCCATGAAGCTCCAGGTTTATCAAGATGCCTCTCAAAATATATGGAGATTAAAAGTTTGGCTTCAGTCTTTGTCCTGGTAACAACTAAAGGGTCTTGCCCCTGGGCCTCAGCTCTTTTGACCTGCCAAAGTTAGTGATCAGCTGTCCAACAGCTCTCTGTTTCAGTTACAGTGGCCTTTCCTGCTGCCTGGACAACTGCCTCACCTCCAGAAAGTCCCCAGTCCCCACTGCCTGCTTGGAGCCAAAGATAGGAGCTGCTTTTCTATGCACATCTGTCCCAATTATCTCTTGGTCACCCACTTTCCATCTAGAGCTCATCAGTTTTCCCCCACAACATGCAGGTGAATTTGTTTCAGGCACACTGCATTGGGCCCTTTTTTGTTTGTTTGTTTTTTGTGGTTTTGGGGTTTTTTTTTTGGTGTTTTTTTGGTTTTTTAAGCACTGCAGGTCACGCATCAGCCCAAGGGATTACCTGGGGTACCTTCAGCACCTTCCTCCTCAGCAGTTGTCTGCAAGGAGCAATGCGAAGGCAGACAGAGGAAGGAGAAACAGGAGAATACTGAAGGCACTGAGAGAGCAGAGCAGAAAGCTACTCATCACAGCAACTTCTCTCTTCAACTGTGGCACAAAGAGCATTCTCGCCCCAGCAATGCAAGGTGGAGTACTACCTGATACAAAAATCAGATTGAGAACAACAAAAGCATTTGTGGGATGGTTCTCTTTTATTCTATGTATTTGCAGAGCATGAACAGTTTTCAGGTACTACCTCGGTCGCAGGCTGAGGAGTGGATCTGGTAAACCTGCACGCTCCTCCCCACTCTCTCGCTCACACAACAGGATGCGCAGACAGCCAGTGATCACATCCTTTCTCCCCTCTCTTGGGAGAATTAGTCACAGCAGCAACTGACCAACTAGCCGAATGGGATCCGAGTAAGTTGCAGTTCTGTTCTTCATTTCAAAACTATTGACATATTCACAAACACATCCACAGTAACCTCCTGGACAATTTCTGAAGTATTTTTTCTGTTAGCTGTTAGTTTGCCAAGGACTCAGGTCTTGTTCACCTGAAGCTGTCTGTTTACCAAAAAGCGGTGTCACACATGAAATATTAAAACAAACCCTAATAGCAAGAACCAAGTGAAGTGGTATTGAGAGGAATAAGACAATGTATAACTGCTGCACAAAAGCAAGCAGAACCAGTTTTTCCATCTTTAACTACAACAGCGCCAAAGAGAGAGGTTACAGATTTGATTTCCATTCCAGCTTTTGTTTCACACAAATGACAACAGTGTTTCTGAAATTACTTTAGCAATTTCCATGACAAGAATGATTGCTGACCATAATTACCCATTAGCAGATATTAAAAGGGAATCAGGAATCTATAAACATCCAGCAGAATAACTGAAGTAGATTAGTAGATGAATTATGAATCTCAGGCAAAAATAATTGCCGGTCTAGTGGACTCCACAACTAATTCAGTCTAGGAAATGAACAAATGAACGTCAGCGATCCAAACATACACCACAGAAAATACCATTCACGTTAAAGACAACACTTCTTCCTTTTACACTGTGCTTTCAAATGCTAGCCTGCAGTCACCTTAGCTTTTTCTACTCATACAAAAATATTAAATGTAGAACAGATACGTTTTTAATTATCTATCTGCTAGCAGTGGTAAATACTACATGCACAGGTAAGTTTCTTTACAAAGATAAACCTTTCTTTTCTATATTTTGAAGGGTTTCGTGTAAAATTTCACCTGCTTTAACCACGCTAAATTTCTGAAGAGCTTCTTCTGCAATACAGAAAAATCTTACTTATATTTACCTTCTATTTTCTTACAAAAAGTAAGCGTAGCAATTCAACACATCATCACTCAAAACTATATTTACATAAAAAAGCCAAAACGATACAAAAAAAAAAAAGTCTGTCATTTGGAAAAAAATCAGGAGGCAGAAGAAATCCCACCGTGTGTCAGAACAATCAGGGTAAAATATGACACTACATCACCTAGACTGTGCCCTTGAACACCCAGAGCCATGGCAATGACAGTGCTAAATATACTGCAAAGAAAGTGTTGAAATTGAACTTTTTGAATTCACATTCTTATTTCAGTAGATGGCTGCTTCTTGTGACATATGTTCCACAATAGCTTTTAAAATAAGAATAACAAATTGTGTAATTTGAAAACAGTTTTTCAGTCAGTAGTAGAAATGGAACATGTGCAATAACAGAGGCTGTGGTTTCACAAACACCTGAGTCCAACAGCCGGCTCAGAACACCCAAAGGAGGAGGTCTCATCCACTCACACACCCTGTCTTGTGCCAGCTGCACAGCTGCCTACCTAGGGACCCAGCTCCTGCACCCGCTGAGCTCTCTTCCGAGCCTATTCACCAAATACAACAACAGAAAGCTGTTTTGTGCAGATCACTTCTCTGTCAGGGTGGTGGAGTGTGACAGCTAGCAGAGGTATAGATGAGCTCCAGAGCTGGCCCAGTGTTTGGGAAGTAAAGGCAAACCAGAAGTAGGAGAGCAAGGGCAGCAATGAGCTGTTAAATTGACTCATCATTTCTCGTGGGTCCACAGCCTAAGAAAAGAATACCAAGATATCACTTCTGGAGTTAGGGGGTTCGTTGCCCATTTTTAAATGCCACTACTACATTACAGGATGTGCTTTCAGGAAAGAGATTACAGCCACAGAAAGAAGTCTCTATGTTACCGATCCAGGTAGGACAGAGAAATGGTGACAGGAGATGGAGCAGGAAACTGAAGATTTGTAATTTAAGACTAGCTCACAAATTAAATTAGTGAAAAAGAAAGAAGAATCCATATAACCAGACTGGTGCAACTGAATTACATGGGAGGGTTTACTACTGTTGTAAAGTAGTTCGTTGTGCAAACACATGACGGTTCAACCATCAAATCTATTAAGCCTTACAATTAACTGCTGGTGCTGGCTCAGCAGAGGGAAAATCGGAAAAAAAAAAAAAAAAAAAGAAATAAGTCCTGTCATAATACTGGTTTTCATAAGCAGCAAACTCCAGGATGTAAAAAGATGTATCACACCAGAAGGGAATTAAGCCGTACTTAGCATCTGTCAAAGTCCAAGTTGTGTGATTACTTCATGATTCTCAGACTCCCTGTCACATCTTACAGATAGATTTTCTGACTTTAGCTGATTTAAAATTGAATTTACCACTACAAAAGTCAATATTCCACTAAGTTTTCAGTGACCTATTTAAAATTCATGTCTTTGAACAGAGCAGCCTCAGAAGTCAAGATAGCTTTTCATTATGTAATTTCAGTTTAATTATAACTGCACAAGCATTCTCTTTTGATATTTATAGTAATAAAACCTACAATATTAAGCTACATAAACTGCAGGAAAAAAAACCCTGAAACACAGAATATTTAACTTGAACACTATGGGAAAAAACAGAGTTTTCAACCGAGATAGGAATAGGGATAGAGTGTATGGGTAAGCCTCAATAATTTCTACTAGAATACCCCTGATTTTTACAGAAATTAAAATCCCTGATATTTTCAGAAGATTTTTTTAAGGAAAAAAAATGTATTCCACTAGGTAATACTCAGCCTATATTGACATTAGTGATACGAGGTCCTGTTCAATATATTCATCAATGACCTGAAATGAAGGGATAGAGTGTATCATCAGCAAGTTTGCTGGGAGGGGTGGCAGACACACCAGAAGGCTGTGCCGCCATACAGCGTGACCTGGACAGGCTGGAGAGTTGGGCAGAGAGGAACCGAATGAAATTCAACAAGGGCAAGTGTAGGGTACTGCATCTGGGGAAGAATAACCCCATGCATCAGTACAGGAGAGCAGCTCTGTAGAAAGGGACCTGGGAGTCCTGGTGGACAACAGGATGATCATGAGCCAGCAATGTGCCCTGGTGGCCAAGAATGCCAATGGCATCCTGGGGTGCATCAAGGAGAGTGTGGCCAGCAGGTTGAAGGAGGTCATCCTCCCCCTCTACTCTGCCCTGGTGAGGCCGCACCTGGAATACTGCGTCCAGTTTTGGGCTCCCCAGTTCAAGAAAGGGATCTGCTGGAGAGGGTCCAGCAAAGGGCTACAAAGATGATTAGGGGATTGGAGCATGTATCTTATGAGGAAAGGCTGAGGCACTTGGGTCTTTTTAGTCTAGGAAAAAAGACGACTGAGGGGGAATCTGAGAGGGTGCCAGGTAGATGGGAACAGTCTATTTTCAGTGGTGCCCAGAGATAGAACAAGAGGTAATAGGCACAAACTTGAACACAGGAAATTCCACCTAAACACAAGGAGAGACTTCTTTACTTTGAGGGTGGCAGAGCACTGGCACGGGCTGCCCAGAGAGGTAGTGGAGTCTCCCACTCTGGAGACATTCAAAACCTGCCTGGATGCTGTCCTGTGCAACCTGCTGTAGGTGACCCTGCTCTGGCAGGGGGGTTGGACTAGATGATCTCAAGAGGTCCCTTCCAACCCTGACCATTCTGTGAAAAAAATCACTTCAAGAAAGTTATGTTTAAACTGTCAAGTGTTTTTTTTCAGACATTATAATTTAGGCTACAGAATTATAAGCATATGGCAAACAAAAGTTCTCAGATTGCAAAACTTCCTAAGCTCAATATAATTACTTAATTGCATCTAGAATTAAATCTCTCTCATTTGTATAGCAATATTTTAAATATGGCTCAACTTTTCTACCTCACTAAAGCAATCAAGAAGCACAGACTGCTGATGTGACAGAGCCAGAATACAAGGACATAACTTGACCCTTCTAACTATGGCTAGATATGCCAACAGGTGTTCAAAAAGGAAAAAAAAAAAAAACAAAACAAAACAAAATCACTGTGAACAGGAATGTAATAGGCATCACACATTACTTTTTTTTTTTCCCCCTGTCTCACTTAGTTATTTAGGGGGAGTGTTACAGTTCAACATAGAAATGCATCTTTCCCACCTCTAGGGTAAATAGTGTATTTGCACAGAACAGGTGCAATCATAATATGGCAAGGGATAAGGGTCATGCTATGGGCGGGAATAAGATAAAACCTGTCCTGAGCAAGATAAGAAATCACTTGCTATTTAGGTTCAGTCCAACTAAAACCAGTAAAACAGAGAAGGAGGCTCAAAGACAAAAACCTCTCTCCTATCTACAACACTTCCACGCTTCCGAAGTCAGTAGAAATACATAAAGACAGCTGACATCCAAGTAAGGCACTGACATCAACAACTTCGGTTTCTTTGGCTTTTTTTTTTTCCCAGGCTCTAATTTTTCACATGAACTAACATTGCAGATGTACACTGAAAATGTGTCACTGAATAATAGGTAACGGACATTTAAGGCTGCTCAGTGCACACAAATCAGCACTATAGTCCTATTGTACTCTGTTATCAGTACAGGTTTCTATTACAGTACCAAGTATTTTTTTAAAAACGATTTTGCCAAACATCATAATCAAAATGCAAGAGTAAACCATAATGTAAGAACAACATCACTTGTGTCTGCTGCCAAAGGCCAAAATGGTTGTTTCTATCTGAACTTCTGCTTACTCAACAGTACCATCTGTATCGTTCTTCAGATTAGTATTTCTCCTGAAGCAATCAGACCCACTGGCAATCTCACTTTGGAAATAATCCTCAGCCAAAGGCCAAGAAATGGACGACAGAAAAAACAGCACTGTGTATCAGTACCTGGAGCAGTGTACTGCAGGGTGATATTACAGTACAAATATTTTTGTTACAATATAAAATGCCGTTTAAGTTTTCGAAAAAAAAGCCTTCATACTATTTATGAAACAAGGGGGAGGGGGAGGAAACAGAGCAAATCCAATCCCCCCTTTACTTAATGACTAGTTCTGCAAGAGTAAGTCCTATCAAGTACCTGTTTTAAAATCCTTATTTCTATATAATTTTTTTACAGGGGAATTTTAGTGTTCCCCAAACTCCACGTCAACCATGCAACATTTGTTACACCACCACATCCGTACTTCACAGCCAAAAAACCTAAAACTAACACTTGCAATAAGGAAGTTCCCTCCCTTAGAGGTTAAATATTAAAAACACCACCAACAAGACATACCGATGCTTCTAATGGAAGCATTGTTTCTACAGTCAATACCCGACTTCAGGACACAACAGCAGTCAAACACACACAATTCTCTTTTAAAAGTTTCCCAAAATGTAGCACTGGGCTTAGGAAAGGTCCTTTGCAGACTCATTCTGAAATAAAACAACGATAATGGGATGCAATCCTCTGAAATCTTGTCTTTTCAGTCCCACTTGATAGCAACACACACTTCAAAATTGTTAGGACTTGTATACATATTTTTGACTGATCCAGATGACGTGCCCCATAAGCCATGCGTTCAGCAGTGGCTGGGTAAGCTCTCTTGGATCACAGAAAGAGCCAAGCTGTGCAGAAGCAGTGCCAGCAGTCCAGTTAACTAGTATTAAAGAGTATTAAACCAGAACTAGTTAACAGCAAAAACATGAAATCATATGATAGTCGCAGCAAAACTTCAGGATATGGCAAAGTCACTTTTCTAAAAAGCTATGCAATTACTGCCTCAGAGCAACACAAGGTCCACAGAAAAACTTTCCAAAGTAGCAAAGTATGCAGCCACGACCCTCGTGAAGGTTATCGCTGGTCAGTATCTAAGCAATCCCCAGGGCTGTGTGCAGCCATTGAGAAAGCACTTTTTACCTGGACTGTAATGCTGAGCTGTGCATAAAAGATTACTCTGGGGTTTTATGGTCCTACGTCTTACTGAGACTACTGATAAAAACCACATGCTTGTTGTTTGCTTACCATTATAGGCCACAGGATTCATCAGCAAAAGTCATGTTTCTCCACTCCACTATGGTCTGTTCGATCATTTTGAAATTCCTGCAGTAGAGTGAGTACAGCCCACTCAGGTATGATCCTGGACACTAAACCTTTTGACATATCACACACACCAACCTGCAACAAGACAGGGAATCTTTACTCCAAGGACCACCATAAGCATTAATAATGCTTCTATTTCTTCCCCTTGTAGTTCAAGGAAGAAAAAACTAAATCTCCGTCTCCACATGCTATAAACATTTTCCCCCAGACAATCAATAGATCAATAGAAGAAAAAGTACTTAACTATACTGTGGCAAGCTGCAGCATGAATGTAACTTGACTGAAATACTTAATGATAGATGGAAATGGCTGTAAAGAAGGCAGACGTCTAATGAGAGGTATCATCTTTACGCTAAGTGATCCCAGTGCTTTTCAAGCAAAGTCTGTGTGACAGCAAAGGATACTCTGCTAAAGACAGAAGAATGTTTCACTAACTTTTACAGCATTCTTGATAATGAAAACCCTAAGTCTTTCAGTAAGTTTTATTACACACAAGATCAAATATCAGCAATTAAAAAAACCACGACAACAAGAAAAACTCGGATAAAATAATGTATACTTCAAAACAGCATAAAATACTGCTTGGGATTTGGGATCACAGATCAGCAAATATGACGATATGGCAGGAAAACCAGCTAAAAAAAAAAAAAAAACATTCCCCCCCTGCACCTTCCAGCTCTAGATAAAGACCTTTCTACTGCCTGCGTGGAAATGAAGAGATTGCGCCCACTAGGTTTGCTTGTCTTGTAGCACGAGAAGACGAGAAAGGCACATTCCTAGGATGTCATGAAGAGAAAAATTTCCAGGTAGGCAGATGATCAGAAGACATGGTCAGGTTATCATCCTTGAACTTAGCACACCAGCTCTCTAGTAGCAGAATCCGTAACATGCATACATAACAGCTCCTGGCTTTGTCTTCCTCTCTGCCTGCCTTATCATCTTCACACAGGTTATGGGAAGAACTGTTTATACATGACAAGATGCCGAAGAAGTTCAATACCTCAGCAAAGTACCAGGCACCGATAGGAGGCACGGTTGCTCACAATTCATTGTTGGAATCCAGTACACACCAGGGACAGGAACCAAGAAAAGCAGTAAATGGTTATATAGCAGTGTCGAAACAACGACTGAGAGCAGAAGAGGCCCAGAGCAGGAAATCAGAATTAAGATGTCAGTGAGAAACCTGATACAAGTTAAATAGCTGTGCAGGGAAGGGAACATATCAACACCTACTTTGTTGTTGACGCCAAAGCCCTGTCACTAGAGACACACTTTGGGAACTGAAAGGCAAGCTAATCTGCCAAATAACATGGCACAAAATCAGAGTGGATGCAAAGTATTTTATTGCAAAAAAAAAATTAATCAAATAAACCTATAGAATTTTCTGTCAAATCTTTGCTAGGATATACAAACTACTTTAATCACCCCTCAAAATAGGCACTCCATTCTGTTACAGTGGGTTAAATGCCCAGCTCATACCCAAGCCCAGGGACAGTTGTGACCGAGTCCCACTACCTTTTGGCCAGCAGTTAGTTCTACCTAGCCAAGCCAAACGGGCATCAGTACTTACAAAAGTTAGGTAGAAACTGGACATGATCCTTAAGAAAAAGATCAAGATCCTGACAAAGCCTTCTGGCAGTCTTAGATAAAGATGAGAGGAAAAAACAGTAAGATATCTCACAGAGTTCATCTGAAAAGGCAGATAGAAATCTGCTGTGTCTGTGCATGTGTAAACTCAGAAAAAAATAAGACTTTGTTTAACCTCTGTTACATGTTCAATCTGGAATGCCCAAATAAGCTGCTTCTTTACTTTCACCTTATTATGTGTCCAGTATGAAGGATGCATCCCTGGTAATCAGCAGAGAGATGCCTCACGTTCCTTTGAAACAGATGAGTGCTGTTTGGAGAGCGATACTGGTTTACTGGTTTTCAGTTGGAAAAATGAGGATGCCCAAATAGTTCGGGTGTCCCAGAAATTTCATAATACCTTTTAGAAAAATATGCTACGACAGGTTTTAAAAATCATCCCAGAAACAACAGTCCAGAGATTTTAGAAGAGGAGCTAAAGGACCTGGAATTATTGTTTTCAGTGTTTACGTTATGCTTAACTGTGGCAATTTGGACTAGTTATGTACCTAGTTAGCTTTCAGAGAATTAATTTAAGGACTATGCCAAATTAACAAAGTTTCACTGATTTTTTAAAAATTATTTTATTTTTTAAATATGTGCCTAAAAACCTTTCACCAGAGCCTCTGGTAAACAGTTATATGCTAGATTTACTTTAGTTGCAGAGGGATCAAGCTGCTGCTCCTCCAGAAGTGTTCTCACGACAGTATACTTCCTATCGTGCACCGACATTATAAACAAAGATAACATGTCAGAGAAGTACTTTACATCGAAATGCAAAGAGCGGGGGAAAAAACAAAAAAAACAAAAAAGCTTCTCTCTATATTTGTAACTGAAGCTCCTCAGAGGCATAGCGAACAGCTTGCTGATAAGCAGCAAGTTTCCGGAAGTAAAGTGATACGCACACTAAGTACTTTGAGCCATTTTTTGATCTGCAATAGAGACAAACCTCTCTGCATTCAACACTAACCACAGGTGCCTATTTCCCCAGCAACAGCTTGCAGGCCATTTTCGTTTTGACTGAAGAACATTTAACCAGTTACATTACGAGCACTGCACCTTGCTGCTGTAACAGCAGTTGCTTTTCACACCTACCAAATTGTTATTTGCGTAGTATTGAGCTGGTGGATCAATGTGCCTGCAGCACAACTCTGCTTTATGATTTAAAAAAAAAAAAAAAAAAAAACAACTATCTAAACTTTATCAAGCTAGAACTCTTGCAAGGTGGAAAAAAAACCCCACAGTACTTAAAAAAAAAAAGTCTTCCTTTTGCTCCTTAGTAACACCTCTGAATGTTAACCTAAAGCAAAGGAAAAATCTTGAAAAAAAACAAAAGAGTATTATTTTTTCCTGATTTTTCCTTTACTTTAGGTTTGGGGTATTAGAGCACAAAGAAGAAAAGGACACGACAATACGACAATAGTTCTTGGTCAATTTTAGGGAAACTTCATTAGCTGCAAGAAACAACAAAGTTCACATAACAGAAACTCCAGAATGGAAGGACAAACCCATTTTTGTACTATGAAATCCCAGATTTATCATACTTCACCAAACGTAACACTTGTGTAGAGCAAAGACTTCCAAAATTTTTGATTCCTCCCAGTTTTATTCAAGACATCTGTTCACTGACCATTCACCAGCACATTAAATAAACTGTGGAAATCCAGATTTCACTATGGTTATGGAAACTATACAGAAGTTAACAAAATACCAGTTTTACAGAACCACAGAATGGTCAGGGTTGGAAGGGACCTTCGGAGATCACCTAGTCCAACCGCCCTGCCAGAGCAGGGTCACCTACAGCAGGCTGCACAGGACGGCGTCCAGGCGGGTTTTGAATGTCTCCAGGGTGGGAGACTCCACCACCCCTCTGGGCAGCCTGTTCAGTGCTCTGCCACTCTGTTTTGTTTGACTCCTTTTTCTTTTTCAAAAAAGCAGCCTCCTTCGCTTTTTTGTTTTGATCCAGTTATTAGATATACTTCGTATTCTGACCAGTAGCTTCATTTTTTAAACATCAGTAGAAATTATTAATGATAACAGCTTTGACTACTATTTTCAAAAGCGTTCACGCTGTCCTTACTCAGACTTTCTGACTGGTTCAGTGGACACTTCCACAAACCTCTAAAGAAACACTGCAGCGCACCAAGGGTTTCTGGTTATCTACTTAGTTTATTTATTAACTTAAAAGTATAAAGTTGCGACGAGTCTCAAGAGTTTATCCTGCTAGCAGGCATAACAGCAACACCAGTACTGCTGGAGCCCTAATTTAAATGCTCATCCTGAATATCCACAATTGTAGAAACATCTTAATTCGGTTCAAATTAATCACATTTACACTGAGAAGTGGAATATTTTACAGGAAATCTCTTGCATCATTTTTGAACGACTTCACTAATAAATATTCTGAACTGAAATACTGACATTCAAAGTCTTTTGGGGCAAAATATAGTGGCATAATGTGTACCCAGTAAAGGTTTGGAATTATTTTATATCAAATCTGTAAAAGCCACATTTCATTACAATAATTTTAACTGAACAAAATTATTTTAAAACAAAAATGTGATTTGTATCATTAAAACACTGTTCAAAATATAGTTCAACTATATCTTAAACAGGCAGATCCTTCACACAGCATTTTATAACACTGTGAAAGTCATTTCCCCCTCAGCTACATATAGTCTGCATTTAAGAACTCTCAATATTCTTCAGAAATGCTTAAAATATGTTTCATATTATCTTGTTTAAAATAAACAATCATTTTACAAATCAAACTAAAACCATTACAAATACTAAGATGCTTCTTTCTACTTTAGTCCCTGGCTAACACTTACAGACCTTCTAAAAATCATTTCCATGTTATCCTAAATGATAGTATAAGGAAATATAAATTGAACTGATGCTTAGCTTAGTTTACTTTATTCAGAAACATCCAAGACAGTTTATTGTAGAAACAATATAAATACCCAGAAAAAAAAAAAGTCAGAACAAAGCAAACAATATTAGATAAAACTGGCACTACTTCCTCTCCCACACCACCTTCAAAATTATATTGAAAACCACAAGAAGAGTCAAGAGTGTATCGATTTCTCCCATAAAAGGGATTTTAAAATTCCTAAACTACAACATGAAGGAACATGCTGGCTGTATGTGTTACAACTCACTGAACAGCCTTCAGTTCCCTTCTTCATTTTGCCTCTTGTTGCATTTGAACTTGGCTACCACTGTCTTATAAACTCAGCTGAAATGACCTCCTCCTCTGGACACACCTAGAAAACTGAAATTCTACACAAAGACTGATTTCTGGTCTCTTGGGAGTAATATTTGATTAATGAGGAACTAATTCCTGAATGCAGGAAGTTTGAAGTAAGAACACACACATGCAAAGCCAACCTTAAAAGTACTGCTAAGAAAGTCTCCAAGAGTTTCTGGTACAATCTTTCTTGGTCTGACAGGTCTAAAGGTTATGTAGCACTGCTGGAGTGATTTTCAGTTTCAGTAATTAGGGTTTTCCTACCTGGTACAAGAAGTTAATTAAGAACTTAGGAAACAGTAGTTCATATTTAAACTACTTCACATCTGAAACTGCAACTTTTTTTAATAAGCAAATGCAACAACAGAAACATCATTACTACAAGGCTGTTACAAAGCACACCTGGTTTCTGCTCTTGCTGCTGCAACTCTCCAGCTTCAGTGGAAGTGATTTGGCAAAACTCAGCGTGGGTCTATCTGAAGCTCTCTTTTTCTCAGCACATTCATACTACCACCTGGTTTACACACACACCTCGACTGGGTTGGTAATGACCGGGATTTACACCAAAAGTAGCCCGAATGAAAAGCACTATAGAGTGGAAACCCCTTATAGGGCCAACCAAAGGGGACAGAAAATGTTGCAAACTAATAATGCAACAGTGGACTTCAACTATTCACCTATAAGCAGACCAAATGACATAATGAGATAAAAAATTAAAAGTGACAGAAATTCAGAAATTACAATCTAGGAGGCAACCATTCAAAACTGAGAAAAAGCAATATCCTTTAATGAAAAGGTAATTAAACGACACAACTAAATTCTGTAAAATCCATGAGTTTATATTTTAATGTTGGGGAAGGAAACAGTAAGTTTTTATGAACACTATACACTAACAAAATTCAAAATAATAATGAACTTAAGCTGTAGCCCTAAGATCTAGCCTCCTGGTAGTTTCCTAAAAGAATTCATAATTCAAAGACTTCACGTTCTACATAGAAACACAGTTACACACAGGAAAAGTGCTCAACTAAAACCCATGCTATGAAGCACCTCAGGAGCAGATCTGGGAAGGCTTGGTCGTTCACTGGCCAAATCTTGTCTGGTAGATCAGGGAGCTCCTATGGAAGCATATATCACTCATTTAATTAGCGTCACAGCCATTTCCCCGCTTTTCAAAATTCTGATTACTTTTAACTTTCACTGAAACTCTTCAGCACAGTTTAAAACTAGACTTGAAATCCAAACATTGCCAAAAACCCACGAACACTATTTCAACAACCACATCCTCTGGTTAAAGCATAATAAATTCCAGAGGTATTTTTCTCGCCTGTAAACCCATCTTTCCATCCTGTGCACATACAAATTCTCAAAACCTTCTGAAGCCCTTAGCCCCTGTATGAGAAGGATGACCACTGTGGTTAAAGCAAAGAACGCAAACCCCATTTCTAGCTTTTGTCTCTCCCACACTTCTTCTGCTGGCTGGCTGGCTCTGAGTGTGTGGTATCCTTTTTTCTCTCCTAAAGGAACTGACCTAATACCATCATCCACCCACAAAAGGTGCCGGCAAAATAAATGAATACTCACAAGACATTTTAGGAATACAGTAGTCCCAAGCTTATAAAACAAATAATTTTGGATTATAACAATGCATTATGGTAAACACCTTTGCTGGCACTTAAATCTTTTGTTGGACTTTAATATCATACTTCCAGAAACTCATATAATCCCTGAAGGAGAATGTCTGTTCAGCTGTAACAGGAAGCACAATGGTGGGCTTTAAATATCCCATAAAATAATAATTAAGTTATTGTCCAATATTATTATATTAAAAAAATAATATATAATTAAGTAAGAATGCCCGATGTTAAGGACAGCAGAATGTCAGTGCTTCAACTCCCACTGACAGACATGGCGGTTACAAAAACAACACAGCAAATCAGTGCTGTAAATTCAGTTACAGAATGGGGGGGGAAATATTTCTTTTAACGCCAGTTTTTTCAGTAGCAAATGAAATTAGTATCTCTGAGCAATAGCAAGACAGAACAGTGGATGAAATCATGAAGTTCCTTTCATTCCTTTCACACGGTTGCAACATGACCACTACTTTTGTTACGCACAGTTCAAGCTGACACATGCATCATTACCATCACTTCCTTATTTCTAAAGTACAACTCACTGCTCAAGCAAACAAACCCTAATATAACGGCAAAAGGGCCTACGAGTGAAGTGAGAGGTATCACTGCTAGGGAGGTATTCAAGTATCTACTACCTAAAATGCATGTTTATTCATAAATCACCGCCCTCCCCTCCCTACAGAGTTCAAATTAGTTCAATGAACAGAATTCTAGAGAGGAAACTTTTGCTGCTCATTTTAAACAACTAAACCCACAGGTCTCGGCTACGGCTCTGCAACAGGGCCTTCTCCAGTAATATTTGCTCAGTGAGTTTCTCCTCTTCCCCTCTCCCTCCCCACTGCTCTCTCCTATCTTGTCACCACACCACATCATTCTTTCGTTATGTGCATGTCGCTGTTTCTAGGCCCACACACAGTCAGATCAACCCAAAAATAACCATTTGTGTCTCCTAGCTTCTGTTTCTTTTTGCCCAAGAGGCAGATGGGGTCAGTGATTGTGGGCAGCGCAGCTTCACGGTCAGCGCAGCCTCACGGTCAGCACAGCCAGCACAGCTGAGAGTGGCTGGCTGCAAAGCAGAGGGTAGGAAGGTGCTCCTTAACCTGATAATGCTGCTGCAACCATCATGGGAAGGAACTGTGCTCCCACACACGCCCCAAGATGAGGGAAAACCCAGAGAGATGCTAGGCAAGAGCCAGCAACAGAAAACATCAACTTCTAGGGAGAAAACAGACCTCTCAATGCCTTTGTTAAACAAGTAGTCAGGGTGGTCTGTAATTGTCTATTTTAACACCTGACAAAAGCCCTTAACAGTTTAGTTATACCCAGTCCATAGTCTCCAGGAAATGTTCAAGAATTTAAAGAACAGGGACCAATAAATATACGCAAGCAGGGAAAACTCACCCCAGTCAGACTGGCTCACCCCATCTCTTGAAAACTGGAGCTGTGAATGAGAAGATCCAAGATGCTTTCCCAGACTAGGGAGGAGAATCATAATTGCATCATTTTTCTGGATGCGCACTGTCAACGATTTAGGCTCTGAGTCAGTACTGAGCCAGTCAATGCCCTGCAGCGGTCCCTGGGGCACTGTGCTATTAGAAGTGATGACTTTCACAACAGGCTGCCGAGCAGGATCCAAGCCGACTTACGCTTATTAAA